>JAAGNO010021480.1:47069-85141 GCA_033439905.1 Ceryle rudis | reverse complement strand
CTCTCTGGGCAACCTGTTCCAGTGTCTCACCACCCTCATGGTGAAGAAATTCTTCCTAATGTCTGACCTGAATCAACGTTTCTCTAGTTTTAATCCATTCCCTCTAGTCCTATCACTGCCTGACAGCCTAAAAAGTCCCTCCCCAGCTTGCTTTCTTTTCTCCTAAAGCAGCTGAAAAGCAGCATTAGGAGACTAGATCTGAAGTTGCTTTCTTTGCAGCTATGCCACCCAGGCCTGAAGCAGCTCTCATCAACCTTTGTAGTTCAGATTGTTTTCTCTGTGACAAGACTGAAAGAATTACTACAGAAGTAAAAAACAGATGAAGTATGAGGAAAGCTTATCAGCCCAGGCACACAAAGAAAGATTCCATCTGTGCTTTCAAAATGAGCTTGGTTTCAGAAGCCTGGTTTCCCTCACATGAAGCAGTAGTCTAGCTCTCAAGCTGGACTCTATACAGCCAGCTCATCTATGACCACTCTTAGAACTGGGATCACAGAACCACAATACAAATGCCTCAAGCTCTGTTAATATCACCACAACACAGATATTGCACTTCACTTCCAGGCCACGACTCCTGTCTGTGTTCTGCTTTTCTGAGCTCCACAGGTAGGAAATACCTAGAAGGCTGGGTACCACAGAAAACCATGAAGACATTCTGAGTCCAGCGCTAGCAAGAGGCTCCCTAAACCCCAAGGGCTTAAAGCATGCTGCAGTGTCTCTGCACAGTGAACTAGGTGGAGCCGATGTGTCCAGCTGTGCTCAAGCTGATGCCATACAGAGCTGGTAGCAGGTTAGAAAACTTTTCCAGCATGCTCTGCAGAACTCATAATAGAAAACACTTTTTCACTACCTGGAATTATCCATGCCCTACATGAACAGCTACAGAAAGGTTTAACAAATTGGGTGAAATTCTTCTGGCTAATGAAGTTCTACTGACTTCTAAGAAATTATGTCATATAACAGAGAAATCTGTTACATGTTGCACAATTATTCTGGCTCCTAATTTCACTTACTGCTTGAAAAATGGCAAAAAAAAAAAAAAAAAAGAACATATAAACTAATCAGTGTTCTTTGTTTTCTTCAGCTGGAGGAGTGATATGTATGTGGATACTTATTTGGACAAGTATTTGAAGCAGTTCTTGTGCAATCTCACTTGCAATATCTTACTTACTCTATCTCCATGCTGAAGAAACACGTTACAGACTACGAAATGACATTGCCATGACTGCTGTTAATAAGGAACGATAGACGTTAGGAGATCTGATGATTAATGTGTCTCCTCATAAGATCACACTTTGATAAGGAAAAGTCAAAAGTGACTTGGAAAAATATGAATCTTCAATGCATGCTGCATATTAAAATATTCCTTTTCATTCAAGATTTTAGAAGTGAAGCAATAGGGAAAACTATGTCAGGATGCATTTCCTGTCGTGATAAATAGCAGCAAAGATGCTTCTATGTCCCAGAAAAAAAAAAAAGAATAACCCAGAAAAGAGAATAACCTTGAAGATAAGGCAAACATTTTGATTTATGGTTATTCTAAAGTTAAATAGCCCAGTGAAGGACAACATACCTCTTTATCCTGAATATTTGGATCTGCATTGTTTTCCAGTAACACTACCATACAGTTAATGTAACCTCCATAGGCAGCACATTGCAGAGGTGTTCTACCTGCATAATCCTGCACATTAGGATTGATTTTATTTTCTATCAAGATTTGGCACACATCAGCATTTCCTCCCAGCGCTGCCCAGTGAAGGGGTGAATGGCCATCTTGGTCAACCAGATCTACTCTTGCTCCTCCTGTAACAACAAATACATTTTTGAACATAAAAAGAAAATGCATCTGAATGCAAAGAAAATAAAATAATAAGATTATGTTCAACTAGAACTTACTTGGTAAACTGACAATTCAGAGAAATATTTCTGAAAGCAACTTCGACTTTGTTACTAAAATCCTAAAACCTAAATCAAAATTAATTGGAAATTAAATTGTTTCAGTCATGGTCAGGCATCTAACTTTTTTGCAAGCTTCTAAGTATCCTCGCAGATACTTTACAATCTCCAGATTTGCCAAATGCTCTTGAAAAACACAGCCTTTTTTGTTCCAGGCCTATTCATTTTCAGGGAGTCTTTTCTTTCTTAACAACAAAATCCCTTTTGAAAATTAAACTTCAGATGAAATCACTTTTTAAATGTCTCAAAGAAGACAAGATAAAATATTCACAGCGTTCAAATGACTTCTGAAAAAAAGCTTGATTTTTTTTTAATTCAAGCATGCTAAAACTCTTTTATGCAGGTAATTAATTTCTGTATGTATTCCTGCAAGATGTAAAAACTCTGTACAAAAAGCTAAACGCCACAAATATAAAAGCTTGAACCAAGCAGTAACAATAACTGTCTATATCATAAAATATTTAGTTAAACATAACACAGATTCTGACAACCAAGCTTCTTGTACCTACAAAAGCTAAATGACATAGGTGGTGGGAGGAATTGCTTAACAAGTCAAAATATGCCCAGCAGATCACAGAGGGAAGCCTGCTTTTCAGTAAGAAAACCATCAACCAACCGTTGATGGAAGACTTGCAACTCGTTAACCTGGATACTTCAACTGTCCATAAATGGCATAATAACTTAAGTAGGAGGGAGACTGCTTCCAGCTACTTGGAACATTTCTGTGAAGCTAAAATGACAGAATTTTGTATCCAATATTCCACTGTTCTGTCAGCATACTTCTTATACTTCAGTAGAAGTGTACAGCTTGTACAATTAGCTGAAACTCTGTACGTTGTTAAATCTTATTTCTGTCTACAGATAAAATACTGCTTATAAAAACCCACCAGATGAAAACATTAACGACTGAGGATTTTTGGTAGCTACCTTCATTAAAAAAAAATAGAGATTCATTTAAGAAGTAAAAAAGTCTTCAAAGAAGCCTAAAAATTCTTTCTCACAAATTAGAAGAACACTTAATTTGGTCTTATTTACTGGAGAAAAAAATAAAAACAAACTAAAATAGCCCAATGACTTGCTGGGGAAGAGGTTATTTGAGAGACTAGAACATACTTGAAAAGGCTTGAGCAGAAAAGAGCTGTGAAAAGAACTATGGCAACTTTAAAACTTTTACATTTAACACTTCCAGCCATTTTGCACACCACTGATAATCTGTCACACGTACTAGCGCTGTTCCACAAAGGGTACTTACAGACAAAACCTGCTTTAAGAAATTAATTTTCTACCCCATCTCTTGCTCAGCTGTGCTGTTTATTTCCCAGTCCCACAGACAGCAGCACCAAAACTCTGAGCAGGTTTGTAAACTTGTAACGGCTGACCTTTAATGAGCGTTTGAATCACTTCTTTGTGTCCCATCTCACAGGCTCGGAAAAGCGGGGTATGTTTCATGACATCCAAAGCATCTACCTGGGCATTATGTTCCAACAGCAGTTTCACTGTGCTGACATGGCCAGAAAGGGCAGCAGCGTGTAACGCTAGAAGAGTACAGTAGTAGGAAAAAGAAATAGCAATAGCATGAGCTTTGGAGGCTCCCAATTAGAACAGCTAAAACAAGTTAATTTCAACCATTTCTCACAAGAAACTGAAGAATCGTAACAAGTGATCACTAACCACATTTTCTTGCCGTACAAGGAATAAACAGAAAATCTGTTAGACCTGAAGCATGTTTCTAATTTGTACAAATAGGAATTTTAACCTTAACACTACCAAGACTAGCTCATACTGAGGATTTGTGGAAGGTTAGCAGCTTCTGATTAATAGAATGTAACACCACCTACTTCTGTCTCTGTTTTGTGGCATTTCTTACAACACCCCAATAGAGATGAAACTGCCCATTGCCAGCGAAAGAAAGTTTTCATTATTTCTTCCATGTTTTCCTGAAAAATACCTTTTTTATTTCTTTGAAATAAGCAAACCTGTCTCAATTAAAACTAACTCTGGATAGCTACCCAGCTGTTCCTGCCTCCTTCCCCCGCCCCCAAATTTTCCTCAGGAAAAAGAAAAAGATAATGGAAAGACCAGACAGTGCATTTTCTGTCAGTTCAGTTGTATGAAAACCATGCCAGCTGATTCTGTATTCTATTCTTCCATAGTTTTCTTTGCCCTCTCATATTAGAAAGCATAGAGACTTCACTGAGTCCAAACCAACAAATTCCACAGAGCTACTTTAGGTGCTTTAGACCTCAGAGGTAAAGATGTGGTGCCTCATAACTGAAGCTGCCATAACCTAACACAGCATCCTACGGGCACTATCAGCTGGAGTTGAGGAAAATGTTGAAATGCCAGTCTGACCAGTTCATGACTCTTTTTGAAGGAAAGGAGAACTACACACAGCGGTAAGATTTCAAACCAACAGAGGACACATATATTGATTTCACTTACAATTTGATTTCAAAATGCTTTGGATTATTCCCTACAGTCAGCAATCGATTCAGATAATTTACATTCTCATACTGCCTTACATGTAGAATATTTCACACATGAAAAAAACAGAATACTTTAGAATGAAAATACAAAACACTGCAATTCATAAATGTGCACTTAGTAAAGTGGATTCATATTTCCCCATGGAATTTCACAAATTTTCATCCTTGGTGAGAACTCAGTCTGCTCAAGCAAGCGAAATGTGGGGTTGTAAACAGTACCTACATGGCTCTCTACTTGTTTCATGTTAAAACAGGCAGAATCAGGATCCAGCAGAGGCACTATACAGAAAGGCGCACCACGAAGGGCAATATTAGAAGGAATTGCTTCCTGAACCATAGCCAGAATATCAAAACAGTCAGGCTTTTTGTATTTGCCTGCTACTGTTTACCACCAGTACCATCTTTGTGCGGTTTATGGAACAGTAACGCAGCATAACCTGTTACACAGGCACTACTCAAATGCACAAGCTGTTCATACTGTCCGTGAATCAAATCGAGCTGAAGTGTGTTGCCTTAAAATGCGCATTCTCAAAATCAGCGATAGCAACTGGAATTGTGATACAGACAAATGAGGCACTTCCTACAAGAACTGGGGTCACAGACAGAGTATGAGAAGTGCTGCCTTAGTAACGGAAATCACGTCTTTGAGATGACACTTATCTAAGTGTTGCAGCAAAAATGCACAGGGGCACTCACTGCACTTGTGAAAAATACCTGTAAGCAGTAAGATCGGTGGTAGCCACGTGAGTAGGTGGCTATCAGAAATTTGACAAGAATGAGATCCCTGTCGCTTGCTACATTTGGAGGGGTCTGTTTTCATGGTCTGACCTCACAGTAAACTCTAGGTTCTGGTTTTTGTACAGCACTTCTTATGAAACCAAAGGCAGTAAACCACTCCATCAGATGACACATGGGATGTGTATAACAATACAATAGAAAAAGAGCTGCTGTGTCAGCTTGGCCGGTTCTTCCCCCCTATCACTCATTCTGACGCAGGCATCTTGTTTCGCACTTTGTGCTCAATATTTTCTTGTAAGCCAAATTTTCTGTGATGGAGTCACGGTGACTGAAGAGATTCCTCGGCCAGCTGGTCACAATAGGCCCTTTGTTCAGCCGACAGACAGAGCCCTCTCCATTGTAGGCAGTGACGGCAGAGCTATAAAGCTGCCCCTGTAGCGCTGATCTCTGAGAGGAGGGAAATTCCTTTCCCTTGGTGTCATTCTCCTACACAATACCGAGTGTCTCAATGTTCTAGCAAAACTGAATGGGGAGCTTGCTCTTTTTCAGTAAATGCAAAAGGCTGGGCAACATTATAACCGAGCTTAACTGAGTCGGCTCTGACAAAAGTCAGAAAAACGCAACCTTGAACTCTCCTCAGCAACTGTATCCCAAGCACGGCGGCATGTACGCGATTCTCTGTTAGTGCACAGTTCCCTGTCAGAATACAACACCGCTTTTCCCTCACCAAAACTTGGGCATGATAAAGAACATTCAGAAAAAACCCTCAGTTTGAAATCAGAGGGTGATTTACTGGTGGGCTTCCTTTTAAGTTTATGGCTCACTATAATAAAGCCCATGCTACTGCACATGCTTGCACAATGGCAAAGTTCAGACTGCTCGACAGCAAGCGGTGAATGGCACCGTTCCTCACTTTCAGGCTATTACTGTGTTCTACACAACAGCAGTTTGAAATGAATGGAAAATCCATTCATTTCCTAGGATTAAAAGCACTACAACAAAATCAAGATCAAAAGGTGATTACCCATCATTGCTACAAAAGGCTTAAGACTTAAAGATAATAAACCTGAATTATTCAGCCATGAAACCCACACCTGAATAATTTCAGAAACACGGGACGTGACTATTGTCTGCAGAGAAGAAAACACTTTGTAAGGAGATTTGCTCAGTGACTACAACATTACTGCACCTTAAGGTCTGAAACAAATACTGTGAGGTATTTAAAAGGGAACTGTCAGGAAGAAGCAAATACAGGCGAGACTGACAGAAGATGAAAGACTAGAATTGCAGAGTATATAGTTTGCAAAATCATGAAACATGAAGGCTGAGATTTTATTTGTTGCACTATTTCTTAAACTCAAAAATTAAAACTATTATAACTTGGAAACTCTGATTTTTGGTTGTGTTGATTTGTAAGGAAAGCAAAAATACTGATATTTAAATAGAATTTTATGGTATCTGTATGTGGCTTTTTGTGTAAAGAACCACCATACCACCAAAGAAAATGAAAATTTACAGTTTTTTAGTATCAAAGTAATATTCATACATGTTATCTTTCAAATCCTGAACCACACAACCCTGACAACCCTTACGAGGCTGGTGAAGGGACTGGAGGGAAAGTCTTATGAGGAGAGGCTGAGGGAGCTGGGGTTGTTCAGTCTGGAGGAGACTCAGGGGGGACCTCATCACTCTCTACAACTACCTGAAGGCAAGTTGTAGTCAGCTGGGAGTCAGGCTCTTCTCCCAGGCAACTGGTGACAGGATGAGAGGGCATGGCCTGAAGCTGAGCCAGAGGGGGGTTAAGTTGGATCTTAGGAAGCACTTCCTCATGGAAAGGGTCATTAGACACTGGAATGGACTGCCCAGGGAGGTGCTGGAGTCACCATCCCTGGAGGTGTTTAAGGAAAGATTGGATGTGGCTCTTAGTGACATGCTCTAGCTGATGTCATGGCGCTGGGTCATAGGCTGGACTTGATGATCTTGGAGGTCTAATCCAGCCTCAGAAATCCTGTGATTCTGTGACATTGCATTTATTTACCATTTGTATGTTATTTCAAGTGCAATCTGAAAAGAGAAAAGCTGTTAAACTCATATCTTTGTTTCTTGGTTGGGACAGATCTATTCTGCAAGTTCCCTAAATCTAAGCATGCAGCTTAGGCTAGTTTGTATGTGTGTGTAGCCAGAAGATAATGCTTGAGTATACTTTAAAATAAATACATTAAAATTTATATAAACAAACATTGCCATATCTGTTTAAAATAATTTCTCTTTCTTTTCAGAAGAAATGCCCTCTACTGTATTATTCTCAGGTGTGTTCTCTATCAACTTGGCTATCACTTTACTACTTCCTATACATAAGTATACATTTTCGCACTTAAATTTTAAATTTGTGACCTGGCTGTGACTGGGACGTGATAGTTCATGACCTCCTCCCACAGAGCTTACCTTTGCAGCTCCTGCTACCAAACCCCTCCATTTTATGCCCAATGTATCGAAATTCTCTATAGATTCATAGTTGCTACAGGAAATTTTAAATTTCATGACTTGAATGCATGAATTCTGAAACACTGAGTGGCATACCTGTCTTTTGCTTTGGGAAGATAATGGGATGATAAACTTTGGTATATTAAGTTTAACCTCTTGTTCGGACAACAGAAGTGCAATAGCTTCAATCTTTATTACATTATCTTTACAAATAACTATGGATGACAATATAGCCACTTGACTTGCTAGTCTGCTCTATATTGTTTCAAAGTATTTATTTACTGACTGTTTCTTTTAACAAGCATTTTCAGGTAGGATTTTTTTATGCAATCATATTTCATTTTATTCTTCAAAATACAGAAGAGGTCCTCCTTTCCCAGGATTACAGATCTAAGTAAGTAGCAGCAAAGCAGTACAGGACTACTTCTCACTGTGTTTCAAACGAACTGCTCCAATCTGTGCAAAAAATATTTGTTTTTCTCCTGCAGTAAGGCAAAAAAGTGACTCACAAAGAACTAAACTAATGCAGAAATATTTACAGGATTAAGGTACACACCCAGGAAAAGATTAATATAGCTTCTAACAATGTTTTTTACTTGGTGGAAACCACACTAACTGGAAATATCAAGTGGCTCTTTACTGTAAAGCATCTTACCAGTGCCAGCGTATTTGTCTGTCATGTTGATATCAATATCCAACTTTAAAGTCAGCATAGTCCTAATGACATCATCACTGCCTTTGCCAGCTGCCCACATGAAGGATGTTCTTCCCTCAAGATCTGAGTCATCTTTTACAGAAGGATGTTTCAAAAATACTTCAACTGTTTCCTGAAAAGACATACAATTGAAATTAACATTAAAAGGTACCTGTAACAGTAAGAAACTATTGTGTCTCATTTAGCTGTTTATGAAGCACATGAAAGCTTCATTTTTCCTTTTAATGTTTATAGAGAGCAATAGCACCAGGAGCACTGTATTTCCTGGAATGACCTTTTTCTTGCCAATGTTCTCAGTGCATCCTTAACTATGAGTTTAACACTGTCATTTATTTCATACTTTTTTATTCTTAGTGTCAAACATCATGTGATCACCATAAGGAAGTAAAAGACACTGCAGTCACTGAAGAAAGCAAGGGGAAAAATATTATCAACATTACTTTAACACTACAACGCTAAAATGAAGTTCCTTCAAAATATTCTCCTGACATAATTTTTTACTCCAATTCTAAATATGACTGCACATGCAAACATTTTAGTTTGCCAAACTCTAATAATTTGACTATTAAAAAAAAAAAAAAAGAGACACACATTTGGGACGATGTAGACTTAGATCCTAACATTTAATGACACTGACAGATTACTAATTGCTGAAATAGTATAAATCAAAAAAGATTAAGAAAATGTTTACACCTGAGTACAGGTTTTCCACTGTAACTGTTACACTAAAATCTCTACTTAAATCAAAGCAAAAAGAATTATTTCTTCAAGTGCTGTGCTTGTGCTGAGCTCTCAGCAAACAAGTCCACTTGTGTAACCTGCTGCTAAATACTTAAGCCACACAGGAAAAGAAGGGAGAGGAAATCACAACTGCTAAAAAAAGAACTGAGGAAAGATTTTCCCTTTTCTATCTAATGCCTTACAAAGGCTGTGTATTTAACAGCTCGTAAACATCTCTTAAGAGCCACTGATAGGCTAGCCAGTAAAAACTGAAGTAAGTAGGTTTCATTATTTATTTTATTTTTGTATTTTTTATATCGACACTATTTTATTCTTTACCCTGTGTGAATCCAAAATAGCTCTATCACTGCTCTGGGAAGGATGGGAATTCCTTGGCTGTAAGGAATCAAATGCTTATAATCACAAACGTGTTTAAATGCTTAAGTCCTATTGATTCATTTAATTTTTTTTTAACTAGTACTTATTATTTCATCCTTCTAAAGAAACAGGAAATTTCTCATTTATCTTATGTTAACGTGATCTAAGATTCCAACACCTTTGTGAATTTGGGTCCATATGGGTTTAATTCTATGTATATTTTGTCATGAAAACATCACATGTATTTTATGTCTACTATAAAACGTGGCAAAAACAAAATAAAAAACCAACAGAGCTGAAAAACGACAGTGAAGAAGTAAACATGAACCATTTAATTTTGTGCTATCAAGAAATTCTGTAAAATACTAAATATTATTTATGACTATTCAAAGATATGACAGAGGTATCCACCTTCCATTTACTAGATCAATCTATGCAAGTATGTGCAAGAGGAGTACATTGTTTTGGGACATCTCTAGAAAAATTAAAAAAAAATAATTAATCCTGGAGACTACTAAAATCAATACTAATAGAGCATCTGCCTTCACACGTGAAGCTCAAAAATTTATAATGGGTGCTTATTTGGATCTTCTGCGGGATCCAGAAGCCACCTAGATTTCAGGCTGCCTATTTGGGTGGTTATATTATAAACTTCTAGAAGTGGGGATGTTAGCCTTAGAGAACAAACTCTTCACATATGTTGAGCGCTGGCTAAATACAAAAGAACAAATCTTCTTATTAGGGACTAATAAACATCACATTTTAACTGACAAACATGCCACACCTATCCAAGCTTGGGCAGGCTGAACATAACAACAACACGGCTCTCAAACCATAACTACATGGATGCTACTGCCAAAACAAACGTGGATACGTCTCCACTCAGTTGTCTGACTATGTACATGGAATGCAGTAGTGAGAATTACTCAAGGATTTGTTTGTAATTGAGGGAAAAAGCAAACGGTGCTCAGAAGCAACCAGAGTGGTAAACAAGAGAGAAGCAGCAGGTATAATTTAGGCATGCAAAAACAGGAGCTCTGGGGAGGCTTACAGATCTGAATGAGACTCTCCTGTTTGATTCTTCATGTAAGATGAGAAACAGTACATTCACTCTAAGCACACAAGATTACAAAAGAATGTCTGATTCCATCACCAACTTGATTTCCCCTAAAAACCTAAATGATGCCATACTTTGGCTGGCTGGTGGAATCAAAAAGCAGTAATGCAATGGAGATGTTTCATACAACTGAATCAAGCCTAGAGAAAGAAAGCCATTATGAAAAAATAATTTTTTAGGAATATATCAAAAGAAAAAAAACAGATGAAAGCATGTGGAAATAATCTGCAAATAAAAACATTCTATCTTTCCCATAAGTCTGACTTAAACTAGGAAGAAAGGCTTTTACAGCATAAATATTTTAGGCGTGTGAGCTGCACCCAAATTGTATACATAATGGACAATAACCAGTAGTAATAAAAAAATTCTCTAAAAAGGAGCAAATTATACACAGAGATATGCTCCAGTTCAAATTCAAGTCTGAATTTGAATGATATCTCTATGGTCTTATTAAGACAACCTTCACAAGAACCTCACCAAACCCCCAAAGCTCACAATCACAAGGAAACAGAAGGTGATAGTTGTGGTATCAACGTGCACTGGTTAGTTGCCTCTTTCAGTAGTACGTTTGGATTTGTTAACTTCAGTGGTTCTCAACAGAATTAAAATTTTACTAGTTTTATGAAAATTAACATGTGGGTAGGCAAGAAAGACCCAAATTAGTATCCTTGTTAAGAAAATGCTGCAATATGTGCTACATAACTACATTAATTAGGCACTAAATAGCCCTTTTTGTAAAGAGAAGTTATGAATAATACAACTGAAGAAGCTTAAATGGGAGCTCTCAGCCTACTACGCATGGCATAATTCAACTATGAGAGATAGAGCAACATGAAAAACCCTTCTTAAGTTCCAGTGCTTGAGAACTACTTCTATAATAACATATATGACCAGCAATCAGCTGAGTTTTATAATTAGCTCTACTGTATGTGATCTTGCTGTGAAGAAAAATTCACTATCCTACCAAAATATAAGAATTAGGCTGAGAAACCAATTTTCTTTGTTGTCTGAATGTAGAAAATATTTTTAAAATATTTAAAGCTTTTAAAAAAATTTGAAAATGTAGTGTTCGGGGAGAATTGTGACAAAAGGTACTCGCGCTTTAGCCGTGCTTTACGAGACAATGGACCATTCATAACAGAAAATATTCATACGTTAATCACCTTCTTGAAGGCAAAGACTGGTCTGGCTGGTACTGAAGCAGCTGTGCAAACAGGCATACAGGTGATCTTACTCTAGATACCTTCTAACTGCTAAGATTTTTCTATAATCAACCCTAAAAAGTAAAAGTACTGTGAAATAGTAGGTGCCAGTTTGCTTTCTATTGAAGTACCTTAATGACTATTCTATGTTCTGATGTAAACATATAGATCAAAGGGTCTTTCTTTGTACGGCAATTTAGGTTTTTTAAATCTATTTTTTAATAGTTTGAAATTAACCACATTTATATCACATAACAGAGGAAAACCTCTGCCTTAAGCTTGTGCAGACAACTCTGTGTTTATATGGTTTTAAAAGCAACTCAAACACTTTATTACATTATAAATATTTCAGTAAAATATATTTACTTCACATTTAGGTTATGTGCTACTTACAGCAAAGTTGCTCTGCGCTGCATAATGTAGGGGCGTTGCACCTTGACTATCAGATGGGATAGTTCCAAACTTATTTCTTTCTAGTAAGAGATGGACAATCTGTGCATGACCTGAGAATATAATAAAACCAGATATGTACTGAATTCTGAAGTTAAACATTTCCTTATTAAAAAAAAAAATAACAAGAAAATGAACAGACTTCAATAAATGAAAGTATGTTTGTGTTGTAACCAATCTAGCCAAAACCTAAGAGTTCATATTTGAACTATTAAGCCTGGCATGCATCTTCTTTCCAATAGTGCTCCAGTTCTACACCCTGTATGCTCATTTCCGAGGAGCATCTGTATGCATCAGAATGACCTGTGAATAGGAGCATGAGGAAAGAAGTTCTATTTCTTCTAAAATAAACCATGAGAGTATTTCCCTAAACAAAGGAACCAGTAGCAGCTGGCCAGACAACTGTGATATTAACACCGCAATGAATGAATTAAACATTTCCAGTAGAAGCTTCTGATAATTCAGCTGAGATGCTGTGCTTGACTGAGAGGTCAGTCAGAGGGGCTAGTGTGAGCACAGTCTGACGATGATCAACGTTTGTCCAGCTACACTAATAGGCTAAACCAGTGTTGACAATTTCATCCTACAACACATTGTTTAACAGAAATTAAATGTAAATTCTTTACCTAGGTTTTATCAATCAAAATTTCATCTGTAGATGTATAGCAGAATCTGGAGGCTAGTCTACTACCAGCTGCCATATCTGCAATACAAACAAACTAACGCACAGAACTCCTTCCATCAAACCAGATTAGAATGTTTTTAGATTAAAATCACATTTGGAGGGATGGGTAAATTTTAAATGTGCTTCACAGACAGGAAAACAAAGACACGTTACAGTGTATTACGACTAAAGTCAACTGATCCCTGCCTATGTTTGTTTTCATAGGCCTATATGGCTCACAGAGCATCTTAAAGATTTGATATTTTAAGAGAGACTATAAGGCATAAATCACATAAAACCACTCAGGTTTTACAGGAGAAATCTTGCAGTATCTTGCATGTGGGGAAAATCCACAATTTTACAGCTTTTTACTTCTGCATGGTTGACTTGAATGACATTAGAATAAATAAGTAAATCTTTCTACTAGCAGCAGACTATTTTTCATGAAAGCACCAAGAGTTACAGAATGAAGCTGTGTAACAATTGTGGTCTGTAGCTTTCAAAAAGGTGAAGGACTGGACAAGCTTTCTCTGTGGAATGATACTTTCTGACTTTATATGTATAGAATTAACAGAAACAAGAGAAAATGGTCAACTTGGGTCAAAAAGGATGAACAGCTATGTATGCATTATTTTTCTAGGGGCTTTAGGGCATACAGGAAGGCTCCTTTCAGCCATTACAAGAAGCCTGGACTTGGCACATCACAACATTCTGTCACTTCCTATCAGAAAAACATTAAAAAGGAGAGTTAAAATGTTGCTGTGCTCTTCCCACTTCAAGACTATAAGAAGTGAATTGGAAGAAGTTGGTTCTGAGTTCAATCCTACCAGGAAAAACATAGAGGAGTACTGTGCTTGGACAAAAAAGCTGCCTGAACTTTCAGGACACGCAATCAGAAAAAGAGTAACTGAACTCGGTGATCAGGACAGGTCGTCTACCTAAATTAGCTATGAGGAGGCTTGAGGGAGTTGAAAATCATATTTTTTTTTTTTATTTGGGACAACAGTAAATAGATTGGTGAAGAGGTTGATCTTAGACATAAATGCAAACATTAAACCACAAATCTTAAGGTCACCAACTGTCATTTCTGTAATACTTGTATTTAGAAGAGATGTAACTTGGTTGAGACAAAAGAATAGGTAAGAGGAGCAGTAATGCCCTAAGATGCAGTCACATGCAACCCATCACCTTCAACAGAGTATTTGTGGCTGTATGTATGCCCTACTTAGAATCTCCTGCTGTTAACACATTTAGCAACATTTTAGACTCTGAGATCTATACACAGCAGCCAGTATCTAACTTAAAAACAGAATTCTAAAAATTAATCATAATTTACCAATCAGAAGTTCCCCATGGGCGTATGCACGTAGAGACCTCATGAAGTTCACAAAGGACTCTGGAGGTCTTGGCACATCTTCCCTCTTTATTCCACATTGATTAGACAATCTATTTTTCCAACAGGCAAAATTTTTCTCAAATACAATCAACTTCAAAACACGATAAATTTTGCTTGTTGGACAGAATCAAGTGATAATGACTATTTCTTTGGGAGACTGAGCCTATGACACTTAAAACATTTCACAATTTCTCTGTAAAAATTCTATATTCCTGCTTGAATACAAATGTAAATCTCAGAACATTTTTTTTTTCTTTTTTTTTTTTGTAAATAAACATAATCAAAGTACATGCATATTGTCACTGGAGTTGCAGTGACTTGCTTCACTGAGCAATCTGATTTTTTTATTGACATTCTTAGTCTGTAGTATCCCAAAGGGTCATGGGGATGAAGCCTGTTAAAAAGGGAGGGAGAGTGTTTGAAGATTCTTTTTATCCAGTACATGGTGCTTATTTTTCCCCTCCTGCACACAGGAGAATGGAAAATAGGAGGTCAGTTTTCTAAATCATATTATTTTTGTGCCTGTCATTTTATGAGTTGCATTTCTCTGTATTTGGACCATTTATATTGAATCAGGTTTTTACCTATTTTGCAAAGATCCAGTTCTGTAACCTGTAAAACCAAACTGTGCAGAATTCACTTATGAAAGACTGTAATTTGCAGAGTGTCTGAGTCTCAGGGTAGCAATCTGAACAGAAAAAATCTTTATGTGAATAAAACTTCTTGTTAGGTCTGATTTGATCATCATGAAGTGTCTGATGAAGAGCCTGTACTAGGAGCAACAGAAGAGTCAGATCTGCCATTTTCTTGTTATTCACTTATGCTGGCATTATCAGATTATCTGTGGTTTCTTTGTGGGAATCTTTTTAAATCACTTGTCTGTTTTGTGAGGGGTAGTTTAGTAAAACCTAGATAATATGATCCATAAATCCATTTAACTGCAGTACATTGCAATAAGCTGAAAGCAAACAAAGGAGTGATGATGCCAGTGTCAACCCCCCCAACGCTGTAGAGCACTCACGATGTAGCTGTCTTGCAAATGGACCAAGCAAGGGTATTAGCATCAATCCAGGTATTAAATATCACTAGAGTTTTCTTATTTCTCCAGATAATAAAATAAATATAACCATAAGTTCAGATATTTTCTTCATGCACGCCAATGGATTGTCTTGCATACAAGCTGGGGTGTGCCCACCCCATTTCAGACACCACTGCTCTACAGTCCCGGTTGGTGGGGTTTTTTTACCTATGAACAAAGCTACATAGGCAAGAACATCTCAATACGCTCTAATTGTTTTTAAATCCTAAGCATACACAGCCTGCTGAAGTACTGCAATTTACAATGCTTTGGAGAATCTGAAGCTCAAAAAGCCCAGTCTACATACAACTTCTAAACCCGATCTAGCAGAAACTGTTATTGTTCTAAAAGATTAGTTAGCGTAATTTCAGGATGAAACTAATTAAAAAACAAAGATTAAACACCACGGTCAATTAATTATTAAATTAATTCAGCACTGTCCAGTTTACCAAGTAGGGCTGCCCAATGAAGGGGAGTTCGAAACAAGTTGTCGTAAGATGTCACATTGCAGCCTTCATAGGAGGTCAGAACATCAACAACTGCTACATTCCCATCAGCAACAGCAAAATGAAGGGGAGTTCGTCCTTCATAATCTTGCCAGTTAAGCAGAGATTCTGTAGGCGCAGCTTCCTTTAAATAAAATAAAAACAAATTTAAAACAATATTTAGGTTAAAGATAAAAACTATATACTTTCCACGGATTTTTTTTTTCCAAGTCTTATAATAAGGAGATAAGCAGGCCTTGCTCAGTAGCATATGGCTCTACAACCAAATACTTCTATTACAGTATAGACTATTTTCAAGTATTTCCTATGGATTTTTTTTTAATACTTATTTATTGTATAAGACCTGATTTTTGGTAAATACGCTGTAGTACTACAAGTCTGTTGTGCAAGTGTCTCCTTCCACACAGATCTTTAAAAGACTAACTCAGGCTCTTGTGAAAATAACTAGATCCTGTTACTTTATATTCTATGTCCAACACAGCATGTATTATTTAACTTCCTGGTTTTCTCCTAGGACACTCCCTTTTTTGCACAAGTTAATCTTATGTCTTCCATTGTAATACTTTTCTACCATTTTAAAACCATGTGACTATCAGATTACTTCTAAAGGAGATGTCAAGATCTCTAGCTGACAGGCTAGAAGTCAGTTAGAGTGTACTTCTATTGAATGGATCTACTTGCATTGGGCTTCAGTATGAACAAACAAGTCTAATTTTAGAGTATTGTGATTAGTCATTTGATCACATAGCGTAAGCACGAATAGGTATCTTGACTTTTCATCACATTTCCTTAAAAATATGCTAAATTACTTTCACATAAGGCCCTCGGATATGCAGTTTCATATTGTGATAATTTACTCTCTCATAAACTTTCTTCTAGACAAAATTTGACTTTCTTTCTCAGACAAAAGAACAGAACAGGTACAAATGATGATCTTAGCGGTGCAGAGATCTCCAAATGGCAAATACCATAAAGGCCCATGAAATACAACCTTTAAACTTCACTTTCTTGAAAAAAACCAGGTATCTCTCAAGAAAATGGTAAGTAATAAGCCAAGAGAAACTCAGGATGCAGGACACTAAACATCTAGAACAGAAGGAGAATCTCAAAACAAGAGCTTAAAAAAACCTTAAGAGAAGTAAGCTTGCTGTTCTATCTCCAACAATTCAGAACTGAAGTCACGGGAACCTTGTGCAAAAGAAAAAAAGGAATGTAGTCTTTAGATTTTTAACATGCAACACTAGGGTGGATTTTAACCCACGATAACGGAGGAAAACAATCCTCCTCAAAATACAAAGCCACACTGTATTTTACAATATACTTATGAAAGAGGGGGAAGAGATTGTGATTAGTGCATCCTATTAACAGTTAAAGCAAGTTCCTGATCACTAAACTAATTGCAATTTTTGCTATTGACTTCACTAGGCACACTTATAGGCCATAAAATCATTTTTATCTTCATTATGTGAAATGCAGTAACTTAGAAATATGTACATAGAAAATGAACTCCTATCATTGAGAATGACAGATCAAGAAGCAGGAAATTCGGAAATTCCAGAGTTATGGTTTCTATCGAAATATTAATTAACCAGGGTCGTACATTCTCTAGGTTCTATTTAATAGATAAATAAATACATTTAGAGTTATATTTAACCATATTTCATAAATTCAATCTGGCTAAATTAACACGGCAGTAGTAACCTCAACTTTGCAACACCCTGATTCTTTGTTTCTTACTGTCTTACTTTCAAACAATCTGAACATAAACCTCCCAGTATTTGATTAATGTAAGATTTCTAAAGTTAAATATTTACAGACTTTGCATACTCTATGTAGTGCTAAGTAGTAAGTTGCCTGTCTCACATTAAAAAACTGCATCCCTTTTATGTATCAGCAGTGTTAGCCATGTTTTGCTAGAGAAAAAAATTAACACACTCGAAACATACTTTAGTATGTTTCATTACTATTCCTAGCCACTAGTAAAATAACACATAATCTATTAAAACCATAAAAAATTACAAATGCAAATCTCAACTACAAAAGCAAACGAAGTTAACATCGTTACACGCACAAGCCACAACAAACAAAGCATGAATAACACTTCCTTTAAGAAGGAAGAAAAGCATTTCTCTGAGCCATCCCAGTGAAAGTGAAGTTGTATGTTCTTCCCTAGCTCTAATAATTCTCAAGAGAAAGCTAAGTCATAACATGCTTACTCTCTGTCTATTCAAAAAGCTCAGCAGGGGGAGTATAGAGCTCGCTGCAAAAATTCTGAAGTGATCTTTACAAGAAACACTTCTAAGACTGACAAAAAGTGAATGATTACATGCACAGAAGTTATTATCAAAACAATTATTTCCTCCACCAGAGGAAAACTTGTTGGAACAAAATAAACAAGAAAACAAATATTTCTTCACTTTACCTACAACATATTGATGTAAGCTGGAATGGTAACTTCCAAGCTTTCTATAAGCACAACAACATACTAAACAAATGACTCCTAAAACCCCTGGCTCAAAGTCAGGGATGTTCCCCAGAACATCTCTCATAACCAAAAACGCTACTTCTGCAAAATGGTGAAGGATCTTTTCACAACAAAGCCACTATTCATATTCTAGTCTAAAAGTACTCGTTTTCAAATTTTTGGCCACTTGCACTAAAATGTTCCAAGCCCCTTTCTGCCTACATTCAAGAGTATAAATTCTTTGGATTTTAGGTGGTTTTGGTGAAAGCTAGCTATAATTAAACTGTCAAACTACATTATTATTTTAAGCACAACACACAGAAGAAACAGAAGCTATGCGTTTTTCTGTAGCAATTAGAACAATGGAATTGTAGGCAATAATGGAAGTGTTGTATAAATAAATGTCACGTCTCTTACCATGAAGAATAAATAAAGAGATACAAAATAGACAGAGAGTACTAAGCAGTTGCTTCCATCATATTAATGGAACCTTATTTTGTCCTTTTCTCCTTAAATCTTCCCAACATTTTTCATGTAACCAAGCACTGCTGAAGCTGGAAAGCTGGAAAAGGAAGTTGATTATGAGAGGATCTCCAGATTAGAGTTTCTCTCTACTTCATATGTTTACTTTCTAAATGTGTCATGAGTTCCATTTTCACTGTTTCTCATGGATCTCAATATTAGATATAATCCATTTGTGCATAACTGCCACCCCTGCAAACCCAACCTACTTCTTCAGCATTCAGTTGAGCTCTTCTCATTACTGTTTGTTTTGACGATCCCAACAGGCTAAGTACTGTACAAATACCAAACAAAAAGAGGGCTCTTAATTTTATGAGTTTATAAACGTAAGACAAGAAATGGACACATGCAGACAGCAGAGCACAGAAAAACAAGACAGTGCTTTTCAGTGTCACAGACCATAGTCTCAATAAAACCAGCAGCTTAACTTCTACCATGTTTGTCTAAAGTAGCACCAGACAATTTGAGTAGGGCACTACACAAAAATAATTTTCTAGGTAATTCTTCCAGAGTGTTAAAGATAACATGAGAGAAGCAACAGCAGTGTTCCTTTTTTTCATAACTTGAGCAGCAGTCTACAAAGGCTGGCAATGCAGACTGACCAGCAGTAGGTACCAATATCTGACTGCTCTCTGAGCCATGACACATGGCTTACCAGCTCAGAGCTCTCTATCATGAAACAAAGACAACTGGTTTGTGTCAGATAGGATTTTAAAAATGGGGAGGCAACAGCGGCCCTGAGTTCTTTGCACTGCTGTCACTACAAGACAATATTCGTGTGAACTTAGAAATCCAGTTACGAAAGTTAGGGCACAACATGACAGAAATTTTAAATGTATGGCTACATACCTTAGAAATAGCATACAGAAAGAGTGAAAAACTATAAAGTTAACCTATATGTGAAGACCAGGAGAGGAATGAGAATCAAAGGTGATGCTTGGGCAACAGATCTGGAACTGGGTAATATGGCAAAAAATATCTAAGAAAAGAGGAGAAGATTGTGAAGCTCTGCTAGGTAGATATCTATCAAGACAAGTAAGAAAAACACTTCTGTTCAGAGAAGATAAGATTCTACTGAACGATTAAACTCGAAGGCACTACCATCAACAAAAAAAGGTATTTATACTCAACAACAGATCCAGTCAACAGATTACCTAGTAAGGATGTTTTTGTATCATCAATTTTTACAGTATATTCTGTAAGCTATATTACCTTTTCATTTAAACTTGTTATTATCTCACTCCATCAATAACTATACAGAGGTAGAACTATTTGGAATATAAACAACTTAGCTGATGCATGAAAAAGCCTAGATGGAATCAAGAATATACTTCTTTTTCCTTTTTTTTTTTTTTGACAGTTAAAAGAAGAACCAAAAAACCTGGAGGTGATCATGATTCTGTATTACCTAAAGAGAATCTTTGAGAACACCTTCAGTAAGGTGATGGGTATTTTTGACCTTTTGTAGTGCAGCTAGCTTGGGTGGAGTTAATTTTCCTTGAAGCAGTAGGTACGGTGCTGGGCTTTGTATTTGTGATTAAAACTGTCAATAACACACCCATGTTTTGACTGTTAGTGAATAGTGTTTGCCTTGTTCCCCTGCTTCCCACAGCAAGTGGGCTGGGGTGGGCAAGAAAGTGGAAGGGGACCCAGCTGGGATGGCTGACCTGAGTTGACCCAAGGAATATTCCATACCAACTAAGATCATGCTCAGTAAAAAAAGCTTGGGAAAGGAGGCAGCAGTGGTGATGCTCATGGCTAACAAATTTGCCTTCCCAAGCACAATGAAGCGTGCTCAAGCCCTTTTTCTACTTTCCTGGGAGTGGCTAGTATCTGCCTGCTGATGGGAAGTAGCAAATATATTCCCTTTTATTGGCATGCAGTTTTTGCTTTCCATACTAAACTTCCATTATCTTCATCCACAAGTCTTCTTACCTTCCTTCTATTTTCTCCCAGTCTCGCAAGAGGAGAATAAGCAAGTGGCTGTGGAGGTATTAGGCTGTTGGCTGAGGCCAACCCACCATGACTTTTAATAACATTTACCTTGACTATCTAATGTTTCAAAAAGCCTGTATTTGAATACAGTAATCCTTACCTATAATTTATTTCTCTAGTGTGGCAGAAAAGTAGATGGTATATACAAACTAAAACTTCATGACAAATTTTGTTTCTGACAGCTTAGTTCACAAGTGAGTTCAGATTACAAATATCTTGAGTAAAGATAAATAAAATCACTGGAAACTTCTCAAAAACTATTCTTACAATAAAAAAAAAATTGTATCAGTAACTGTAAGATTATCAATGTGATTTGGAGAAAAGCAAAGCAAATTTTTATATGCCACTCAAGTTCTCAACTTGCAAGCTAATCAGGTAAACAGACATAAGTCATTGTGGTTAGCTTAAAATCAATACATGTCTGGTTCTGAAAGACCTTTGAAAGACAAAGATACAGAGATTGTTGTAATATGTGAGGGGGGAAAAAAAAAAATCAGTTGAGACTTCTGTATCTTTCCATGTTAGTGAAATTCAGAGATTTCCACAGAATAAAAAACAAGGTAAAAATCAAACTGAGCACAAGATTTCACAGTACTCATTTTAACTGCTGGAAAATTAAACTGAAATACTGCAGAAAGAGAAAATATGTCACGAAGGGAAAATTATTAAATCTGGTACACAAAAATGTTTTAAAGTCTCTCAATAAACAGATCATGGGCTGACTGATACTCAAGCAAATATTTCCCAAAATTCTGACTAAAAAGACCAAATTAAATTAGACAGTACAGTTACCTAGAAACAAACTTTCAAATAATGAAGCAAAGACACACAGGGAAAAAAAAAAAAAATCTAAGTTTGCAAAATGCAACTGATATGATTAATATGACTGGTCATCTTCACTGGGGGAACTTGCAACCCCTTCCTCCCTCCCTCCCTTACCCCCCAATATATATAGCGCATGCGTTAGAGCAAAGATATTCATCCATGGAACTCAGAAAAAACTTCTTTCACGAGAGCAAAACTATTTCAGAAGATTTCTTACAAAATTCTGTAATTTAGGGAAAGCAAATTATTTCAAAGAGCCAGTGGATGAAAACGAAAAATTTCAAGAGAATAAAAAATATTTCCAGCAAAGTAATAAATACAGAAAGTGTTATATATATAGATCATAGACTTTCTTACCAGAATACATTTCACTGTGTGAATTGCACTTGGGTCCTTGTTGTTAGCTGCCCAGTGAAGTGGGATTTTTCCTTCAATATCAGGAATTCCGATATTTGAATCATGTTTTATGAGAAGTTTCACATGCTCTGGGTTATTGTAGTAGGCACTCCAATGCAATGCAGTTTGCTGGAACACAATATTCACAAGTTTTACATATTGAAAAATGAATATAAGATGAAAATTACAGTTGGTTAGAATCTGAAATTACAATTTAACTATATTTTCACAGAATGAATGAGATCACCCAGTCCAACTCATCCGCTATGGCCAACTAGAACAGGTTGATCAGGACACTGTCCAGTCTGATTTTTAATTATCACTGCAGCTAGAGACTCTACATCCTCTCTGGACAACCTGAAGACAATCCATGCTCCTATTGCCAATTCCTGACTGCCAGTGGCTTTTTAGGGACATTATTTATGTTCATAATTACATAAGCAAATCAATGTCTGAAGTTTTTTTAAACAGCAAAATGTTGCTACATTAACAAGTATTTTATTTATCAGACATCTCTCTCCAAAGTGCCAAGTAGCAAAAGGGTTGTAAGAGACAGAATTAATTCTATTTCCCAACTCTCTTCCTCGCTCACCCCTGCAAAATATCACGTGGCACTTCGATTTGAAAACTGAGGAAATATCTGCTGCAGGGAATTTTTGTGTAAGCTTACGATAATACCCTGGATTAACATACCCTTGAACACTGAGGTAGAATGTACGAGTTCGCTATCATATCCTTAACATCTCTGTAAAGGAGGAAGGTAAAAAATGAGCTTATTTTTTGTGTTTGTTGCTTTAAGCTGTTAGTTTAGTACCATGGTAACGTAATATGATAGCACAACATTTTCGTCTACTTGGTAGTTCCCTGAAAAATAGCTCATTCTAAGACGTAACTGGAGGGGCTGCAAGGGTAGGTGTGATAACTGACACCACAAATGACGTACAGCGTAGCACCATAAAGCGTGTTCAAACCATCACAGCCCGTTGGGATTTGAATTGAAAAAAAACTTATAGCAGTAGAAATTTGTAGTAAGTTAACATGTGTTATTTCTTAAGTGGAGCTGACCAGTATCCCTAGAAACTGACTGATGCAATAGAAGCAAGACCTTTTGACTACTAGGAGGTCAGTGTAGCCTTGGTTTATCGGCTTCTCTGACTTGTACCATGGTTTTCAGTGTCTAGATGAAATTAGATGCAAAAGACAGTTGTTCTCTCTCACGTTCAGGAATTGTATGACAATCTTGATGTGCACAGTTGCAGTAAGAGAAATGAATATAAGCTATGTGCCCAACAGGGTCAAACCTCTTGGACTTGTCCCTGAGCCCTCCTTTCATCAACCTGAATTCCATCTTTGCTACTGTGACTACTTATGACACAAATGGGAATAAAAGTGCTCTACGTGTTGTGGGTAAGCTGGCAATGCTTTAACATTGCCTGGGAAATCTGATAAACAGCAGGCAAGATTCCTAAAAGGTTTTGGCTGGTTTCCATACACCTTTGTTAATTAACATGGTCAGGAAGTCAGCATGACCTCTCTAGAATGACTGCTGTAGTTAGAGCCAGGGTTTCCATGATACATGTTAGAATACCCTGGAAGGCAAACAGCTGATTGCTAGGGCACAGGCTGGCTCCACCCCATTGTCCAGAGGGGACAGAATAAACATTTTTTGGAAACTGAGCTTCCAGCTCTCTTATCCTGCTTCCTAGATGATAAAATCAGATGAGGATTTCAGGGTTTAAACAGCTACATCACTAGAAAGTCCCATCTCCTTCTCTTACTATGTCCTCTTGTGATAGAATGAAAATGCACTACACGAGATGTGGAATAATGATTTACACTAAGACCAGCCTTGCCAAACTGGTACGCTGATTATCAGTTGATCCAAATACACTCGATCAGGGCACTCACATTTGAATCAGTGGTAGTTTAGTGCCTCGTGGGGAGAGTTCTTGAACCAGTTCCAAGATCACTCACAAATTGTAAGAGACCGTTCTGCTCAATGCTTAAAAAGCCTTCATCATCAATAACAGTTCCAGCTGTATTCAGTACCATGCCTAACTTGCCAATGGTAGTTACATGATTGTTTTTTGGTGTTCCTTTTGCTATCTACTTTCATAATGTCTCACTTTTTGTTACTATATCCTTGCAGAAAAAAAATGGGCTTATTGAACATTCATATCTCTGGGTTCTTTGAAAGAGGTCTCTTTCAGATTTCAGGATACAGAAACTGCTCAAGCACGTGAAACTTAAACCAGATATTCTCAGATTAACAGATCTGCAATAATTACTAGAAATTGTCCTACTAAAGGTAACGTGTTAATCTCCCAGACAGAACACATATCATTCCAACAGGAGGGAGGAATCTGCTTTGCTCAAAATGTATGTGGAAACACAAGAAATCTTTTACCTAGGATGTCTGTCAGGACTGTGTGAAAGTCCTGCGTCTCCTCATACCTACTAGTAATGCTAATGGAGGCAACCGTTTCACATCAGTTTTAAAACAAACATTGCTAAACACTCCAATAAGAGTGACGCTAATCTGAGCATCTCAAAAAATAGTTACTATCTACTAAAGAACTATTTATTCTTTTAAAATGGGTTAGTGTGCTCTTACTGTGGACTGGAAGTAGCTCTCTGTATGAAGACTGCTAATAAATCAGTTGGTTTAAGAACTGTACCACTTTCCTTCTAAAATCCATCATCTCTTCTGGCTGATCATTTTAATGATAGTCTTACATCAGCAGATTATTTCCTGAGGCTCTGAGAAGTCAGTGTGTTTCTGAAGCAGGCTAGTAATTTTATTGATGTGGTAGAGCATAACTTGACTTTGCAAAGGGACATGAGACAATTCATGACAATACATTATATATTCAGAAAGTCACCTGGAGATTTCCTGACCTTTCAAGCAACTCTTGTCACTGCAGATGCAGAAAATTACTCTGAAGGACTTTATTCTAAGAAGATCGTAATGTAAAGCTCTGAAGATGTTAACATTACATTTTTACCCAAGGAAGCCTGCAGTTTCACAAAACAAATGTCAAAGTGACTAACTGGTGCTCTGCTTCAAATGAAAGTCTCATGCCAGAATGTCAATCAACTTCATCATCACATCCCTCTCACTAAATGATGCGCTCATGTAAGCAACAGTGCATATGCACTGATAGCAGACCTTCTGCTGTCAATTGGTCCATTTCATGACGATAATAATAAAAACAACAGCAACAAAACCAACTTCATACTTTTTCTTGTCCCTGTTAGAAAATCTTCTTGACAAATGGCATCACATTCAACCTCAGGCCAAAAAGTCATGTATGACGAGGAGACTCTAAAAATTACCCTTTTTACATACAGAGATACAGAAAAAAGGGCAGTTGACCAGGCAGATTTAGGCAACAGATATTTTTATCTTTGGATCCTCCTTCTGGATGCAAGTGAAGGAGTAAAGTTGAGCCCAGGAAAACAGGCAGGGGTGGTGGTTTGTAGGTGTTCTAATTTTGTCTGTTTTCACTACACAAAACGATTTTAAGTGACAAGTGAAACTCATTTTCTTTAAGTCGAGTCTGGTTTGCCCGTGACTGGTGATCAATCTTCCTGTCTCTATCTCAACCCATGAGCTTTTTCAACCTCTTTTCTCCATCTGTCCCACTGAGGATTGGATGGGCAGTTGGCTGCTTGCCAAAGCTATGGACAGCTGTGCCAATAGCACCAGCATTTTAGTGGCCCCAGTGAAGGGTGAAATCGATCACCCAGTGTTAGGAAGGATGTCTGCCAACAGCAAACCTGCATTCAGCTCAACACCAAAGGAATTTCCTTTGGTTGTTTGTTTTGTTGTTGGTTTTTTTTTTTTTTTTAAAGTCACCTTTGGTATCGACAAGTACTTTGAAGGCCTTTTGCACCAAGTTTTCTAGAGACTCTTTCTCAGATGAGTCTGTAGAATTTTCCCAAGGAAGTAAAGTACCTGCGATCCAGATTCTAAGAAGGGGCACAATGCTACAGACAGACTTAGACCTTAAAAATGGTGGGTTTCAAATCCTTTACTATTCTAAGTGCTGCCAACAAGAATGTAAATTAAATGGACTTATAAATATTTAAATATACTTTAATATTTCTAAAGGTGTTTGTTATAATCCCAGTGTTAGTCACTACTTTGAAGAATCAGAAAAAGTTTGTTATGACTGAAATAACTTTTCATGCACAACTGTTTCATGTAACACCAATTTCTAAGGTTGCTACAAGTGCTGTCTTAAAATAAGCAGTATTTTTACCTTGTTTCTGTCCTGGGTGTCCACTTCTCCAGGTGCCATATGTTTTAGCAACAAAGCTAAACATTTTGGGCTTTTGTGACGTGTAGTTAAATGTAATGGTGTCATATCCTCCAAGTCCTTCTGCATCCAGTTACCTCTACGAGCCAGTAAAAGTTTCATGAAGCGGTAATTTCCCTGAGTAAAGAAAGATATCAGAAACTTATTCCAGTTTATCAAATCAAATGATGATACTGTTTAGATCTATTTAATATTGTACTACAGTGCCAAAAAAAAGGTACCAAACCAGCTCTAAGCTTTGGAAACATCTAATGATTTTGTTTGTTTGTTTTTAAAAAACATTACCTCTTGATTCTTCAGTCTGTTTTGCTGCTTGGTATTAGATACATAACTTCCGTTAGCAGAGTGTGTAAGACAGGGTTCAGTAATACCAAAAATTCTGCAATATTGTCAGAGCTTCCTGACAGTTTAACCTCAATAAACGTCACATCGAATTTGAAATATGACCATTACATGCTGGTTTCGGCAAGGTAGACTGTTATTAGATGAGGAATAAAGCTAAATACAAAGAAAGGTTACAATTTTCAAAAGGAAAGTAAGAAAAATAGCAGAGAATGATACAGAAAGATAAAATGTATTCATCTGAATAACAAACCTTTGAAAAAGTGATTGCTTCTTACAACTGGGATTCGTATATGAGTTTTGATCTACTATATGCACGATAAATGGATGGGACAGGTAGATTTGCAACACATTTAAAATACTTACCAATCCGGATTTCTTAGGTTTTCAAAAGAAATAACGTAGAAATGCTCCTGTGACTAATAATTGAGTGCAGACCCCAAAGAAAACAATCCAGTTTTATTTCTCAAATCATTGAAGAAGTCAGTCAAAAATAAAAAAAATATAATCATGCAATCATAAAGAAGCTGTAGTGGCTTAAGGTATAGTCAGCCTTGACTTGCTATATGTGGGCAGAATGGATTTCACCAAGTACACATAGAATAAATGAATATGATTTTTTTTCCCCTCCTGCTACACTATTTTATACTTAAAATACAAAACAGGGAAAGTAAATCACGAACAAGCCCAAACAAAATAATCTCCTCCTACTTCTACAGGTTATTGTCACCGGTCCTTGCTCTTCAATGGAAGCCTACAAGAGGAGTCTGCCAAAACCCTTGCCACAAACCTGCCTGAAAATGCAAACTTCTCTTGTCAGAGACAGCATGACTACTGAACTCTTCAACAGTGTTTACAGCAAGCAGTGACTGGCTAATTCTCTTTCTTCTGCTGGGTGCCAGAGAAAGCACCACCTCAGGATTTTGTCCCTTTAGTACACAGACACACATCAAGGCATACACTGAAGAACAGAGACTGAACAGCATAATGTCTGCACAGCCACTAATCCACACAGAACACACTCAAATTGAATTCCCGATAAATGTGGGACTGAGTTAGGGATGAGAAAACTCCTCCTTACTCCCATTTTATTTTATTTATAGAAGAAAAACTTGCAAAACTCATTTAAAAGCAAAAAAAAAAAAAAAAGGCAAAAAAAAAAAAGGCAATGTATCATGATATGGTTGGGAATTGGACCAGGAGAAGACAACACTAAACAGCCTGAGAGAATATTAGTCTTGGAAGAGATATAGCTGCTTTTCTCCATCACAGAGGATAATGCATTTTGCTTGGTTTCAGTATGTCCTGCTCAATGCACATGCATACACATGAGAGTAAAAAAAATTATTTTCTTTTGTTGATGGATACTTACTGGAAGATTTACAAGTATCATGTGCTCTTTGAATAAATTCAGATTAAAAGAAGAGTCCAAGTTAAAAGTATACATAAAACTAAGGAAACATGCATTTTTATTATTAGTTTCTTTCCCTATACTGTATTTTATTTTTGCTGTTACATATTTTTCCACCAGTTACTACTATATTATTCTGTTGCATACTTAGCCACCAAGAAATCCCTCTCCTTAGGAAATGAATCTGTAATGAATCACCTAATTCTGAAATACAGAAGATTCTGCTTTTTCCAAATTATTTAAGATTTTTTCTTTTCAACTGCCCCAGAAAACACCTGCACTTCCATTACTTACTTGTAATGACTTTATTCATGCTCTTAATTCTGATTGTTGTTCTTTTCTTTAGTAATACCGTGAATGTTGCAGTGTTCTTTTCACTTATTAGAAAACAATACCATTTGTATTAATGACAAAGGAAAAAAATAGTTCAATAAACAAGCATTGCTCTGCCATCAAGTAATGACTTTGACCCCAACACCAAATTCACACCAAATTAACTGCTAAGCAGTCAGAAAAACTTTCCTGAATGTTTCATTCAATAAAGGCCGATGGAAGAAACATCTTAGTTGGAATCAATGAATTTGCCAGAACACAGATTATCCATGAAACTGAAAAAGTTATCCCCAAAATTTCAAATTCAATATGACTCTATTGGCAGGAATGGGTTCCAGCAGAAAACTTCCAGTAAACTCTTTTCTACCCACTTTTCTGGCCTACAAGATACTGTGTTTATTTCTTCATCCATTTAAAGCAGCTTTTTCAACCTACTTTCTCTCTCTTGCTTGTTGAGGATGGGAAGGGAGAGAGCAGCTGGGTGAGGATGTGGCAACCAGCCAAGGTCAGTCTACCCCATACAGTTACCTAAGTGAAAGACTGAATTAAAAAATGAGCTCTGTACTGATAAGAGTGTTGCTATGATTCTAATCGTAGGCTGATACTGAGACTCCTGATGGCTGTATGGCCAACACACTAAAAACATTAACCTCACACTTCACATCATGCCACTCTGTACAGCCCAGCACAGACACACCGTAAGCTGTCCAGTCATCCTGTGCCTCCGTTTCAAACACTTCCTCAGAACTTGCCACATGGTACCTTCACTTAGCAGTGGAAAGATCAAGGAAAGAACTTTTACTTTTCCTTTCCTTGGATCAGTGGCAGTCCTTTTCTTCCACAGCAAACCACCAGAGAACAGACGATCCAGTATGTGACTGAACCTAACACGGACGTATGGGTACAGGGAAAGAGAGGGATGCAGCGTCACTGTGAAGCCACTCCTAACATCTAAAGCCCTTCTTGGCCATGTTTCAGCCTTCCTCCAAACAGATAGGCAGACACAGGTTCATACTGGTCAACTGTCCAGAGCAGTTCAATTGTACTGCCACGTTCAGAGCAATCATAATTTGTATTACTGTTGGGAAGGTTTAAGTAATGTTACCCACTTCTACAAGCTGGCTCTCTGATAACAGCACAATAGACCAACAAACCTAACAGAGAAAACGCTATCATGAAAATACAGCTGTGCAAATATTCCAATACCCAAAATGAAAGAAGGGCCTGGCATCCCACATGACATCCCACAGCAAAAAAAAAAAATAAAAAATTCAGAGCTGTTAATGCTTGTTTTTAATTTACCATTTCAATACCCGTAGATAATTTAATGCATTCCAAGACACACTGTTAACAACCTGAATATTAGACTACCACAGAGCTAACAACAAATTGCTGTAGTTAATCTTGTTTCTTGGGAAAGGTTTTATTCTTCATGTAAGCAAAATCCTTCTAGAAATTACTTAGCATACACTTAGCATAGTTAACCTCCTTAACAGGTGACAGGATATTCTCTCCTCAGCTGTGAGATATCATGCATGTTCCCCCTGAGACCTAGAGAGCTTAACTTGTCAGCAGAGAGGTCATGTACAGTGGTCTGCTACATTTGGCAGAAGCTTGGCAATGCCACCAATGGCAGCTGAGATTACTGCTCAGATATCAGAAGACAGAAAAACAACAACTGCAATTAATATTTACTGGGAGCATCTTATTCCTCTCCTCTTAGCTGGCTAAAATCCAATGCTTTTCTGATTCAGAATTGAAAGAAACTGAGCACAGTTCCCATAAAATGTATAAAATTTTCTTTCTGTGAACTGAAACTGGTCTGTAACAGCAACAGGAACATTTAAATAACATAACGTGAAATATGTAAATATAAAAACCTGGACTGTTGTTATGTAAAATAAAACACCATCTGAAATGGACAAGATACTATCATCCATGGCAAGGGGGTTGGAACTAGATGGTCTTTAAGGTCCCTTCCAGACCAAACCATTCTATGATTCTATCACCTTAATACCAAGTGGGCACACCTTGAAACTAAGTTTCATCTGGATAGACATTAAGTAGATAAGGGTCCAAACACTTTTCCAAACTACAGATAATACCAAAAGACAAGCAGACTTACTAATAGAACAGGAACCAATCTTCTTAATCTGTTAATATTCTTTCTCCTTATATTGCTTCTGTTTTATATGGCTAACGCCTCAGTAAAATCAATATAGCTCTCCTGTACCAGGTGTCATTCTAGAAGAAATGGGAAGGATAAAGGGAAGGGGGAAAATAGAACTGGTTTATCGCAATCCTAAATGAATGACAGCATCTCAGTTTCACTGTAGTCCAGACTGCTATTTACTATGCACCAGCAATCAGGAAGATTTTGCAGAATCCCAAATAAAATTCTCCTGGGCATATAGTGATGGATGACACTTAAGTATTTTGCATAGCAAACTTTAGAGTATTTCAGAGACATGCAAGCTTGCTTTAAAGAGTTCACTGGGTTCTGGAAACATTCTGCTGATGTGCAACAGAGCTGGGAAAATTTATTTCCTGCCTCATCACACTGTTTCTTGGTGAATTAACTTGGTCATTATGTCACCCTGTGCTTCTAACCAATCACTTCTACCCTGTAGTGTGGATACATGTCTAAGGTTGTACTTTTCATCTTTGGATTTTAAGAACGTATTACATAGGTAGATAAATATAACACCAATTTATAAAGGGAGAAACTGAGCTGTCCAAGATAAGGCTAAGAGTCAGAAGAATACGTGCACCTCTCCAAGCATCAAAAAGCACATCCACGGAAAGGCCATCATCAACTTGTCATCGGTGGGTTAAAAGGGGCCAATACACATAGAAATATTGCTTATTTCCCTACTCATTGCTGAGACCACATTGTCAAAAAGCATAACAATTTAATTCATGTGAAATATTTAACATGACTTGAAAGACCAATTTGTAATAATTTATAATGTCGCTCAGATGCAGTGACACTACTGACTGTTACACCACAGCTACACGGGGCTTTCAGAACACCTCCAATAGGCTTATGAAGATTTAGTTGCCTGTAAGGGTTGCTGGAGAACTAGGAAGACAGCAGCCCAGCATTTCTATATAGTCTCCGGGTAAACACAGCAGGGGGCACTGAAAAGAACGGCAAGCTGTTAAATGGTGAAGATGCTACTTTAGCTCCAACTCAAAATTACAGACCTGCCTTCCCAGTAGTGGGAACAGATGGACCAAAAGAACGTAAATTAAAAGTGATCCTTACAGAGGAGGTGGTTTTTAATGGCTCTTCACTGCCGACAGTCATAAGCACTGAAGGTGCAGTCAGGGCATATACTTCCAGCACAACAGAAAGCCACAAAAATATTTACAAATAAACCACAAATTAGAACCGAAGGTTAAAATTGACCTTCAAGACTTCAAAGTCCAACCCTTCAGCACCATAAGGAGTAAGAACATCTAATATTTTAAAAATTCCTAGAGATTTCTTTTAAGTGGAATTACTGTGTTTTGGATTTTTTCCTCCATTTCTCTGCACTTTGGATTGGGTTTTTTAGGTTTTGTTTGTTGTTTTACACACAGTTCACTCCTTCTACCCATGGAAGTACAGTGCAGGTTTTAAAACCTAAAAAAACATTGGTCTTTTTATCTCCATAGCAACAGATAAACCTTACATTCCCCCCACATATCAACAGCTGTCTGTACTTCTGGTTTGAATTCATTTGTTTCAAGCACAAGCAAGCGAAGATTACAGAGCACACCAGAAGAGGTCCCACCAAGCAGCCTACTGAAAGGCAATGATACTTGGTCATTGCTAGGTACAAGCGTCTTGTCAGATACACAAAAAACTGCATTTCTCTCATCAGTTAAGTAAATTCTCCAATCAGTTAGCACATTGACGTCCTTCTCAGCCATTTTCAAATAATAAATTCATAATACATAGATTAAATTGTTCTGCCCCCTCACCCTCACTCACAGCTTGCATTCTGGTCTATCATATTTCCAAACATTTCGATTACTTTCAGTAGTCTCATACTTGTGGTATCCCAGACATTCCAAATCCCGTCTTTGACTGGCAGTAACGCCTAATCTTGTGTCACTCTGAAGTATCTTTAAAAAAAGTACTAATTGTGATGCTAAGTTTGTTAATGAAAGATATTGACTAATTCAAGTGCAACTTCAAGCTGAGCAATTGGAATATACTCCCGATCTGACAGTTTGTATTTCAACTACATTTGTTTTCAGTTCATTATCAAATTCGTTACCATACCCTTACATTATGGATCCTAGTTTCCCATTTACCTTGCAGTTTTCCACCTAGCACTACAGTCAATATTTTCATATAGACCTAAAAAGGTAATTTCTTATTTCTAGGAAATCAGCTAGTAAAATATCCAGTTAGTCTTGAAGCATCGTGCTGCTGACAGCATCGTGCACATTTCACCCAATTTTCTGTTTATATTTACATATTTAGCCTTTAGGAACTAATTTTAAACTACTGAGGTGAACAAAATAGGCTACTTCTCCTGGCTACTCTTCTTCCAATTTATTTACCAGTGTGCAAAAATATTATTGATTACTCAAAATTCTGTAATGTTATGATTCCCAAAGAATGTTTCATTGATTAAAACTCTTTTGCTCCTTGTTGCTTTTTCTATACCATTAAGATGAGATTTATCACAATCGGGCATTAGGCACTGACCACAGCCCCGGGAGAGGGAGCTGCAGTAACAAAGCCTGGTCAGCAGCTGCAGGCAAGTGGGAAAACAAAACTCCCCCCAAACCCAGAAGCGTGAAGGTCAGCCTGTTTAAAGGGGTGCGTTCAAAGGCAACGGAGAATGAGTAACAGTGCTGTAAGTGCACCATCCACGACAGTAGGGATTTCAGACTTGTGATAATTATACATCCCACCATGGTTTAATAATTTATTAGCTGATTAAATTTTGATTTTTGAAATATATTCATTATTAATTGAGCAGCAATTACATAAGATGTTTTAGTACAATTTTCTCAGTATTCTTTTGTGAAAAGAGAGACTATATAACAATCGGTAACTCTTCTTCAGAGAAATATAATATATAATTCAGTTACTTTTACTCTTTTATAAACAGAAGACTACAAAATTATTACAGTTGAATTAATTGCAAAGATAAATCAGGTCTGCTTTTCTAATACTACACCAATCGTAGTACGGTCACTGATTACAGTTTTAATGTCTTTAAATATTATTCATATTTTAATTTTCCTTTTAAAAATCCTAAATCCCATTTAAGAAAGTATAGCAGGATACATAACAACTTGAGAGCAGGGAAACAAATTATATCACAGGTTATTACCATATTCACTCACGTGCACTGTTCTTTTGGTTTTGACTCAGTTTGGGGCAGAAAGAGAACTGGAAAGACTCAGAGAAATTTAGCATACCAGGCCACTGACTCTTTTTCCACAGAAGCACAGTTTATCCCAAATATACTAGTTCTTATGCTAAGATAACAAATAAACAAACAAGTTAAATTAATTTCTATGATTTTTTTAACAGGTTAGATTTTAAACCTTTTAAACCCATCACTCCTTAAAAGTTGGAGTTAAGATGTAATCATTGCTAATGTCTGAAACACAAAATTGTCTCTACCTTTTCGATAGTGACATGTGATTTTCTAAAGCTGGCATAAACCTATACATTGACAAATAATAAACTGCACTGTGCACTCAGACATTCGTTGGATAAAACGCGAACAGTGTGAAAGTCATTTAGGTTTTAGCTTAAAACCCAAGCAGACTATAGCAGCCACTTTGCAGTACATTAGCACACTTTGTTAATTGCAACACAGATGCTACAGCCAAAGTTGAAAGCAGCTCTTTGCTCTTGGATGCTTTCAAGAAGCAGTGAAAGTCAAACCCCTTGAACTCCTTAATTGCTAAGCCTTTAAAAGATAAACATATCCATGAGCTTCCCCTTTAAAACAAAAATGGCAACTGAATTTAACCTTCTTATGTTCACAGAGTAGAAACTGCTGTCTTTGACCTACTCAATCTTACAGAAGATAATCTTACTATGTAGGCAAACATACATACACACGCTCTCTCTTTCCAGCAAGTAGGAGCTGAAGGGAAGATGCTTCACCCCACAGACCAACTGGGTCACAAATTTTCAAATCACAAGAATTTCAGTAACTTTGGTAAGAAAAGGTGCTGTGCATCTCATTTCTTTAGAGGTTGTTTCATCCATTAGTATCCCCTTGAGAAGCAGCAAGTTCTCAGAACATCAGAAATAACTTAGAATGACACGGAGCATATGAAGGACTTGCTGTCACCAACACTTGCCAAGTTTAGTAGATTTTCAGGGAACAAACTAAGCACTTACAAAAACAGTAGCTGTGACTATCGTACTTCTAATTTGATATATATAGGAACAGAATAGTGTTCCAAAAGCAACTGAAATCCATACCTCAAAAGGAACATTTTTATATGCTTATATTACCAGCCAACTGCCAGAAATCTGCCAAGAATTCTTCAGGAGAAGAGTTATTAAAATAGAGACTAGTGCATAGATATATTATTTAAATTAGAATTAGATTTATAAACTAACAACACTTGTGTTTTGAAAAATAATATGTGCATGAAATAGTGAGACTTCTTGAATTCTAATACACTGAAACTGGCTTAATATTGCCTGCTTACAACACCTGTAAGCCCTGTAAGAACTACCCTTTGAACATACAGGACTGCATCCTTGAGTATCAGTAAACTTTTTTAACACTTTCTGAAAAAAAAATATAAATAACCAATATAGCTACCTAGAACCTCAATTTCTAATTAAAATTAGTAAAGTCATCATCAAAAGAGCAGGTTGTCTCTCTGGTTATCATATGCTATATTGCCACACAAGTTTAACACACAGAAAACTCTTAGCAAATAAGCTCATGACAAAGTTTATAAAATTTTTATGTGTTTTAATGTTATTGCATTTATTAATTTTAATTTAGTAAATGTTAATACATTTCAAATGCTGTATCAAGAATACACAAAATTAGAACCACAGATAAACTACCAGTAACTTTTTCCCCACCTCTGCCATAACAAATGGGATTTTGATACGTAAGCCATGAGTACGGAAGTTCTATTTTATCCATAAATTTTAACATTTGGATTAATCATTCTTCATTAAAAAATAGTAGGTGCAAAAATAGCAGCACTGTTGAATGAAACCACACACAAATACTCCCCTCAACCTCTGGGACATACTTTTGGTACTCTGGGTAAGAATAATTTTTTCTGCACACAGTCTACTCACCAATGTAGTCTATACAAACTACATTGTAAACAGAGTTAGCAGAGGCAGTAGAGAAACTACTCCTTCCTGTTCTCTGCACTCCCTCATCAGCTGGCAGATGATAGTCAGAAGACTTGATTTCCCCATGCATCTAAAGTAAAGCTACTGCAGAGTTGAATGGAAACAGTCAATCTCTGAACAGATAGATAAAATATAGTAATGTAAATTTTATTAATTACAGGGAGTTAAACCAGTATTTCTTCTAGATCTGGAACAATTTCAGTTGAAACTTGAAAGCAAATGTTGAGATAGTTATCATTTGAGCAAAACTAAGCAGCTAACTCCTTGATTAAAAATGTAACTGAAACATTAAGTAAAAGAAAATCTTTAGGAATACTGGTTTAGACATAACCCTTAATAGTCATCCATAGAACTACAGATGAATTTACCAGTTTCCAAGCTGAACGCATTCATCTGTCTGGCAAAGCATCTTGGGCAACACATCAGCCAAGAACATCAGTACTTGAGGCCAGTTCTGACTATCAGACATTTTGACTGAAAGAAAAGCTGTGTCTGAACTTGGAGCATTTCTCCCTAAAGCCTCTTGCAAGATTGGCTTCAATATCTTGGTTTCCATAGGAATAGACAGAACTATCAGCACACAGTCAAAGAATACAACAGGGGAGGCAACTAACCAGTGCTATAAAAGCCAAGGTAAAAATTCCCAGCATAAATCGAAGGCAAATAGGTGTTTGTATCTTACAGCCTTTGACCTCCTTTATTCATGGTCTGCATGTGCTGTTTCTGTGTAGTGTCCTCAGCTCTTCAGCTCTAAATTTTATGGTCTACCATAGAAATTAGTGGCTTTCATGTAAAAAACACTTCAAGGATGAAAATGCAATAAGCATTCTCATTTCCAGTTGATCTCTTCTACTGTTACTGAACTTGGTTTCCTGCAGTGTTCTTTTGAAGCAATTCAGGCAGAAGTACCCACAACACACAATCTCTGGAGATCTATGAGAAAACCCGACACATCATCCATATTTACAGGATCACTGCCCACCTCTTCATAAAGAATCAAAGATTAAGTTTTCAAAAAATACTGTATTTCAAAAAATACTGTGATTTGAAAGATTTGGTAGCAAGTACTGACTCCCTCCTCCTCAAAAATACAAGTACTAGAATATATATAGTACCTTTATTTTCTTCATCTTAATGGCTTTAAGTTGAACAGCCTTGAACTGAGTAGTGTTAAAAACCTAAGCAAATTTATCCCTGAACTATACACCTTTCTTTTTAAACATGGCATTTTCATATATTCACATTCTTCTCAAATCCTACTGAAGTTTTGATTTATGTCCATATTTATAATGTTCTTTCCTTTTTTTAGTAATTATCTGTATACCTTATATAACTGGTATTTTGCAGATGTCCAAGTTTCTTATTGCTGAGTTATACATACATTACCTAATACCTCCTAAACTTTCCACCTCTCTTCCAGAAACATAACACAGGATGGTTGCTCAAAAGCATTTTAGCATGACAAAAAAAATTTCTCTGTAATCTGCTTACACACAGAAATTTTTAAATTGTATAAACTTCTACCTTAAAAAGACAAACCTACATTTAGACAGACTTCATATGATTTTCCATTCTTCTAGATATATTTCTATTCTATGTCAAGACTTGTATTTAAAATCTAATAAAAATTACTGTTATAAAGAACAGGATTACCTGTGACAGAATTCTACCTAAAATACAAGTCTGAATGACAGACAGCCGTCCAGTCAAAACTCTCTTTTTTTTTTATCCTAACCTTGTTCAGTACTGTTTCATTCTGGAAGTAAACTACTTGCCACTGGAACTCAGCAGTACTGTGTCACTACTGCCTTGTACTTCTTAATTGCACCCCTCTAAGAATTTATTTATGCGATGTCCTTAAAGACAGATGGAAGCAGCATATATACTCAGTTTTGAGCATATCCTCCACAAATTTTTGGTTATTTTAGCTTTATTTATATATATTTATGGTTTATTTATACATCCATGTCTTTTAATTGATTTCAATACATTAAAAAAAAAAAACTGTAACAAATCACTGTGTGAAATAATTACAACGCTACATACCAAATTCTATTCTATGAGAAAAGTTCTCCAGTAGGCAGTTAAAATAACAATTCAAGCTTGGTGTTTTTTGAAGTCTTCCCAAATCTATACCATACTAATAGAACAGTGAAAGTACATGTCCTTTGTGCATATATATATTTATGTTTAAATATTCCCATCAGAAGACTGA
>JAAGNO010021480.1:34727-46969 GCA_033439905.1 Ceryle rudis | reverse complement strand
TACTAATAGAACAGTGAAAGTACATGTCCTTTGTGCATATATATATTTATGTTTAAATATTCCCATCAGAAGACTGAACATATACAGATGATATTCATAACATAAGTCACTTAATATTTCAGTAGAAATCATTTCTCATTAATAAAATTGGTAGCATTCTTCATTAATTCTTCATTCTTATTAATAAAAGAATGTGTAAAAAAAGGGTTCTAAACTACTCTATAAAGAGATTAAATAATTTTAATGAGTAAGTTGAATTAATTTTGTATTTTACAAAATGCTGACATTAGCTGTTGTTTTGCAGGAAGCAATAGAATTTGCTTATGTAGTTTATACATATCCATTCTGACTTGAGGGTGATTCACCTAATTCTCTTTAATCAACAATTTAACTAACTGCTTACAGACAAAGAGAGAGACAAATGAAAGATTAGTGCTCCCGGAGTTTGTGGCTGACCGCAAGATCTGAATTTATTTTTCAAATACCTTCTATAGCAATAGCCTTGCATGCTGAAGACATCCTATCTAGTACACTATCGATTCAAATGACAAGCCTGAGCATCAGATTAAGGACGTGTCAGACACCTGATAGAAGATTCCTGGAGAATTCAGCAGAAAGGTGTCCTGTTTCCAAATGATCTATCGCTGGTACTACATTTATTGAAGCGTATGTGGAAGCATTTAAGACAAAACTAATTCACCTAAAATTAGAGTAACACTTATAATCAGTGAAAACAAATACCTTTACTTTTTACTAGAGAATACCCAGAAAAAGTCACCTCAAACAGAACTCCCCAAACAGTTCACAAAACCGAACAAAACCTCATCAGTGGGCTTATACTAGTGATAGTCCTGCTTTGTCAGTGCCAAATCTGGACACAAACATGTAAGTGGTTTTTCAGTTCCAACCACAATATTTCTTCTTGTAACCATTAAGGATCAGTTGTAAGGTCAGCTGCAGAGAGGCAATTAATGCAAGAATGATTGTTTTAGAAAGGACACTCAAACAGGGAGATGTCTTTGCCTGTAAAGGTATCTTTTAAGGTATAGACTTGGCAGCAGACATCAATGTCTTGGGAGGCGAGCTGGGTGCCTTTTGTGCACCAAGGGATGCCACAATGTTAAGCATTCTAAAGAACAGCAAGTGAATAAGTGAAACAAATCTATTTAGATCTGAACTGCAATGCTCCAAGTACAATAAGTACCATGCTTAAAGAGAGTTCCATTTTTAAGATGCAACCATTACTTTCAGGTTGAAATGCTAGAGAAATTTTCACCCACCCTTTAAATAAAGCAAAATGAGAGAGAGGGGACATTTGACAACAATACGTACAAGAGAGCTAGCAGTTTAAAACCACGGCAATTAAGTCAACTTACAACGGTCAAACACCAAGCAACACAGAAAAGTGTTCTGGAGAAAAACCACTGCTCATGCCCGCACAACGTATGTGCCTTTGCTGGACAAAACGTTGCCTACCTGTCCTAAATATGTCTGCATCCTCTTCAGTTCTAGTCCGTCTTTCCAACAAAATCTCTGAGTCGAAGTTAAGCACCAGTATCTTTTTTTAGCCTTAAATACTCACTAAAGACTTTTTTTTTAGGACAGGATCATTCTACCTTCTCATTCTTGGTTACTGATATTCTTCATAAACTACCATGAGTTATTTTATTCATTGATAGCAGCCTGAAAAATTATTGCTATGGAAGACAACTTAGAAAAGATCAGAAAAAGTAATAATGGGTAAGTCATCAGCCTGGAAATTTTACTCACGAAAGTACGACCATGAAATCTGATAGATGAAAATAAAGTAATTCCACCAGCTGGATGTACAGATATTTAAGATACCATTCCATATGCTACTCAGAATTAGTTCCTTTGCACTGAAAAACACAACTCAAGCAACACTTCTCTATGTTCTGCCACCACAGCTTGCACTTGATTCATGTTTTCAAAATCCATTACAAAATCACTGAAGTTGGAGACATCTCTTATTATTTTTAATACAATTTCAAATGCTTGAGATCAAGACTGCTCAACAGAAGCATAGTATGATAATTCAATATATGTTTTGGGCCAGACAATATCCTCTTTGGCAGTTGGGATCATGAAAACTTATTTCAAGCACAGGAAACATGGTGGTATAAAGCCAAAGAGAGGAAAGAAGGAGAGTTAGCAGACCAAGAAGCAGGGCAGAGATTAAGTGCAATTACAGTGTGCTGAAAATGAGTGAGAATAGTTTGTACATGGAAAATAAGTCAGTTAGGTTAAGGAAAACAGCCATGACATTGCTGGAGGAAAAGAGAAAGAAAACACCACTAAAGTGGTGTTCTAGCTAGACTAAGAAGGGGAGAGAATGGGGACACCACATATCATTGCCATGGCACAGAAACTGTCTGGAAAAAAACAGGATGAGGGTTTTGGTAGCAAGTGTTAGATAAGCTCTAGAAATGAAGATACTGAATTATGACACACTTCTTAGCATAATGAATAAAAATAAAGCAGGAACTTGGCATGGAAAATAATTTATCAGAAGAACCGATATGTTTTCAGTAAGATATAAACTTATTTTTTAAATCTTCTAGTAATTAATGGGCCTGGGCTTATTTTATTACCAGCAAAAAGCTCAGTTTTATCACAGGGCTTCTATAGTGCAGACTACAACACAGCGTAGAAACACTGGGTCAGCTTCATGGATATTATGGATACCAAAGCCAACCTGGCAACAGCAACAAAATCTTTCTCCTGTAGCTCAGCGATCTCAGCTATCTTCACCACACTCAAAGCCACAGGAGCAGGCCACGGTCTCAGTTCTTCATCTGTCCTTCCTATAGTTCACACCAGAAGGTTAAGTATGACTAAATCAGATCATACAAGCTCAAAAATAAATGTCAAGATCATCAAGTCAGAATTGGGGAAGCAATGAAGCAAAACAGAAAGTTGAGGTAGGAGAATTGGACTATGAGAAAAGTTTCAAGTTTAGTTCTAATAAAGCCTAGACAAGAAGTGACAGAGGTATGATACTTGTCAGAAAACTAACTGCAACAGCAAAAATGATTCAAGACCCATGAATCTGGACTCTCACGCAAAGATGGGTCCTTGAAAGCATGGCAATCAATCTCAAAGGGAAAAAGTCATGCTTTCTGACACTTTAGCCATTCAAATATAGTAACAGACAGTTCATATGAGATTTCTGCTTCTGAAATATGCCGTTGTACTAATCTACAAAGATAAAGCTGAGATTAAGGATGAGTTTGACAGAATTTACAGCAGATCACTAGTAAATATGATGTCGTGTCCAAATGGCCATCAGTAAGTCATGCAGAAGAGGGAAGCAGCATGGGAAGCAATCCAAACTGAAACACCAATAGTAAAACCACTAGTTCAGAATAAATTATGATACCCAGGAAAAAACAACTATAAGATTTAAAAAATTTACAAGCTTAATAAAAAAAAATTGCTTTTTAATAATTTGTCAATACAAAATAAAGGGATTTCTTCCACTATCCAAAAACTTTGCTACTTCAAGGTCATCAGCAGTTAAGGATGTTAGCTCCTTGTAAGAGGTGTCCATTTATATTGGCACCTTTGGCCAAGTACTATAGATCTCGGGACAAATGTGTTACTTAGAGAAAGGTAATACTGGCATGGTCACACTTACAACTTACTTTGAAAGAGGGACAAAATGAGATGACAAATAAGGAAACCACTATTTTAGTAATTTTATAAACAAACAAATCCTCTTTTAAAATCTAGTCCTATTATTATTTTGGTGAGGTAAATAATAGTACCATAAACCTTCCGAGATATTAACCTAAACAATATATTTGTTCTACTAGCATAATGGCTCTTTCACTGGGTTTATCTTCTTCAGAACAACACAAATCTTTCTCCAAGAAACAGGCACATGGCAAGGGATCAAAAGCAACAGTAAGAAAACACAAAATTCAGCTGACAATTTTCTCCGGTTCAATGCAGGACTGGATCATAGTACTTACTCTCCTTACAGCAACACTGCAACAACTGCTTGTATCTCATAAAACATATTGGTACTATCAGACTGCCAAATCTTCCCAACAAAATACTAAATTAAAATATTCCATTTCTTTACAGCTTCTGGTAAGTCATTCCCTCTATTGGTAGATATTTTCCTCTCCTATGCCTCCTATATCTTTTACATTTATACTCCCCATCTGAGTAGTTAACTGGCTTCTTCTCAAAATATAGAACCAGTCTGATTTGGTATCATGCTGCCAAATCCATTTCACACAAATTCTCTTTGTGTTTGGGGGGGTTGGGGGTGGTGGTGATAGAGAGAGCGAGCACACCACACATCCTCATTAACTGAAGTGATATATAATTAAACAAGAAGGGGTTAAAGCGTATGTTAGCCTATTCTACTTTTCTATCTACTACTTTTTAAAAAGCTTTCATATGTCTTCTTCCTTGTTTCTGAAAGCTAAACATCCCTTCTTCCTTTCAGGAAGGCTGACATTTGACAGCTTAACATAGCTGACAGGGTTACCCAACAGCCCACCCTCCCTATTCTCAATCCAATTAGACCTCTAATCCTCCAGATGAAAGGCCCAACTACTCACGTTCCTCATGACAACGACAGCTATTGATTATTTGTCACTACAGCTAACACCTTCTCTGTCGAGGCCACTCTGACAGAAGCAAACCTACCAAATTAGACAGCACTTTATCTGCCCTGGAGGCCAAATGGCACAACAAGTAAAGGCTAATAAATGGTATAAAAATGAACAAATCATAACATTATGACAGGTTGATCGTTGCCAGCAGCTTCACAGCTCAAGCTTGATGCTCTGTTAGACCTGTTCCTTCTCTTTTCTCTTCCACTTGTGCTCCAACTTTGACTGAATTAAAGGCCAGAACAATTAAGGCATTTGACCAGCAAAGATAAGCTAGGATAGAAGTATCATCAAGGGACACAAATGTCAATAGCAGACTACCGTTTGTCAATAAAAACATTCCAGAGATGCAAATGCTCATGACTCTGCTCTCCACTAGGCTGTACTGACTCCCTTCGTACAGAGCTGTCTCAAGCCCAGGCAGAAACTCCAGGAAAATTAACCCCAGAAAACCAAGCTTGAGCTGAGAAGTGTTCTTATCACGCAAGGATTTGCATCATTAAAAAAGGAAACCCAATACTGAGCTACATGACAGAGATGTTACAGTTGTTATTCCATTTAGTATCTCCAAAATTTTCCTTTCTTTTTAGTGGAGTGATATAAACTAACACTACATCACTTGAATTTATGATTAGAAATTTTCCACAATTGTTTCTCAAGTAAAAAAAAAGTCTGTTTCTAGGACAATATGCAGTATCTAGTAACATAAGACCTCACAAGTCACACTGCTCTAAGGCAAACTGAAAAGCAGCAACATTTTATTTTTACAGTGGTGCTACCCAAAAGCATTAACAGTGAGATCAGAGGCACAGTCCCTGAACTGAGGCTGTGTAATGCAACAAAACATTAAAAAAGACTATTAAAAAATCCCAACAGAATAAACCAGCACGACCACAGGAACATTGTTAAGATCATGCAATCACATGAGTAATGTGAGTAAAAATACACAAGTTCCTGAAACAGTTAAAAAGCAATTAGTACTGCCGTACCATAACTAATTAGTGGATTTCTCAACTATGCCAGCAAGGGATGCCTATGCTTCTGAAATTACTAGTAAACAATAAAATAATATTAAATCAAATTACATTAAAAGCTTACAAAAATAAAAGCTTCTTTAAAGATGATATAGGCATGAATATCTGCTATTCTTTGGAAAAAAACTACAGTTTAATTGAGAAAAATGTTCCTGTGTAACATCTAGGTCATACAGATACAGGAAGCTATATACAAGTGCACCATAATACTATTTAAAAAAAAGCTACGCACTGTAAAAAGGTTTATTCAGTTAAAAAAAAAAAAATCTAATCTAATTCTGTCATATTTGTCCTCAGACTGTTTTAGCTACTTAGGTTTACAAACTATTTTTGTGGATGAACATGTATTTATTTCAATCACACACAGATGATTAAACTCTTTAAAAGATAAGCATTTCAGTAGAGCACTATCACAAAACACAGATATTTAAATGAATAGTTTGGCATACAGGTTCCTTAAGATTACTATTGCCCAAAGAAAACCTGAACCTACAGGACCTTTAAGTAAGTTGCATCTCACAAACCTCAAGCAAACCGGTGAAAAAAGGTGAGAAGTTGAAATCTAATATAATATTTCTAGGAATAAATTTAAATTATTACTATACTGCTCTAAAATGTACTCCAAATATAATAAATCACCGCAAAGAAGAAACAAATATTTTAGTTTTCAGGTAATGTAGTGTACCATGTAGTAGATATATTTTCATTTGCAGGGATAAAAAGCTGATTTTAATACCATTCTCTCCTTTCCAAACCGACATGAGTTCAGCATCCCCAGACTTCAACTCCCCCCAACCCGTGGTGATGCTCCTGGCCCCACGCTCTACACTGGGGAGAGCTGAGCAAACCCATTCCAAACTCTTACTCACACAAAGGCCTCTATGCTTACACTGGTGACAGAAAGTCCACAGTGTTCTCAGGAGCTGTTCAGGCTTTCCAGCATCAAAAATTCCCTTATTGTTTATATTATATACTTCCTACTTATGCTAGGTTATATTCACTGCTACACTTTGTTCATACTTAGCAGATTCTCATTCTTTTTAGCACATACTTTATTTACAGCAGAAAGGAATACACAAAACACACATCATTCTCCCAGTCTGTTTTTACTTAGTTCATTAGAAGTATTCTCTTTTGGCCTTTTTTCCTTTTATACTTTTAAGAGCTTTTCTATCTTTTTTAATCTTCAGCTATGATAGCTAAAACCCCAGTGTTATATTAGGGGACCAGCTGGTGCCACATACTTAAAGAAAAATTACTATTCTTAACATCTAATCATATCAGCAAAATCTGTAAATGTCTTCATATAAGCATTATACACATTAATCCAATGAGTTGTCTCCCCCCTTATTACTCCTAGTTTTTATTCTGCAAGCCTTATTTATAATATTTGGTTTATGATCGCTATTCTTGATAAGCGTGAGCGTTTGCCACTGTCACAGGTCAGAATGAGATACTATACACCGCCAAGTTTTCAGGTTGTGTTCCAGGAGATATGCCTTCCTGAGAATTCTACCTCAATGTCCTTGACACATAGCAGGAGTTAATCCACTTGTCTTCACAGAAACCTTAGATATATTTATTCTTTGTTCTGTTTTTAAATTAAGTTTTCAAGCCTCACAATTAAAATTAAACTCTTCAAAATATGAACGTTAACAAGGATAGCTGCCATCACCAACTGCCCCAGGCAACTGGAGATCACTGCTTCACTCACCCTCAAAAGAACATGTGCTACACTTGCTCCATCCCCTTCCATACAAATATACTCTACTATGCAGTATTTGCCTGAACTTGCCACAAGTGCTCCCAGTGCAAACCCTCTCTTTAAACCTCCTCCATCCACCTGCAGCTTTTGCTTCTACCATTCTAGATGGGGAAAAATCTGTATTTGCTCTTATGAGTGGAAGTAGGTAGAAGCATTCTGTCTACTGCAGCTTATAGAGCATACCCATCAGATAGTTATAGTGTAAGGCATTTTAGTGCCTCAGCCACCTTTATTTTTTCTCTTGCACAATCCAATCTAAAGCCAATAACAGACTCTTCATTTTTTGCTTAGCCATGCTATAATTCCTTTAATGCCCAAAATGACTGCTGGAAAGTATTCCGGGAGGTAGCCACAAACTGCAAGCAATATTTTTAAGCATGTTTTATTAGAGTAAGAAAGTTTAGTAACTGACAGACTTCTAAAATAATTTAAAAGCCAGTTTTACATGTGCCATAGCCTACAGACATTCCATATTTATCAGTGCAGTCTATATGGAGACTAAGCCTGATCTTTAGCTACTCCACAATTCTGATCTTGTACTTGAAGTGAAAAGAATTACATGTAAATTTTTGCATAACCTTGTCCTACAATGTGATTTCATGGTAGTGCAAAACCTGTGCAAAATCAGATTCAGATGCCTTAGTTTCTGCTGTGCAGCTGAAACCTGACTTGTAGGACAGTATTTCCACAGTTTTATCTCCTGCAGACGAAAGAACTGGCTGGATTTTAACCCAGTTTGACAGTAGAGATAGATGACTGGTAGATGCCAAATGACTAAAGTGATTTAACACTTAATGAGCAAACAATGTGCATGTTCTTGCATTGTTACGAGGCATGACAAAGTGTGTAAGCTGAAAATGTACCCCTTGAAAATATGAGAATTATGTATTGGTCTTGCAAAGTAGTGCCCAAATCAAGCTCTCCATACCAATGGAGCTCAAATGATGCTGCTTTATAACATACTACAACTGACTCTGAAAACCTTCTCTCTCCTTCACATCTGTGATGCACTAATGACTCAAGATACAGAATTTCTTAGGTTGAAGAATATACAAGACAGTGCTCTGACCATTCCCACAATATCTAGTGTAGCTTGATTTCCCAGAACCTTTTCAGACCAATCATTTTTCTCCAGCTACATGCAAAAAAAGCTTACCTAACACTGGTCTCCCCAAGATGCTTCTATCTTGTAGTATCTTTTCTGTATGATTGTGTTCCAAGCCACTCTGCACATTTCATTAGAGAAACAGTGATATTTATGATGCTCTGGAGCTACATTGGAATGCTGAGTTTTGTAAGATGAGGCTGATACTTTTCATTTCAAGATCACCTTTCATACTTTTGCTCACTGATCACTAAACCAAGACAGGTTAATGCAAAGGCAAATGGAATTATTAATGCAATGTAAGGAACAATCTAAAGCAGAATTAGAGAGATATACAAGATCCTGAAAGAAAGCCACAGCTGCTATTTATCACCAAAAAAAAAAAAAAAACCCCACAAAAAAACAAACAAACTCAAAAAGGTTTTCATTGTCCTCCCTCACCTGAATTGGAACACTGCTAAATTCTTTGAGAATATTTTTCATCATATCAGAGTTCATTTAGGGAGCTCCAGCCCTACAAAGTCTCTGGCTTCTTCCTCAGTGGTGACAGCACAACTTTCTGGGGGACTATATAGTAAAATAAATCTGTAACAAAGTGAGTTATTTTTAACCATTTCAATAGGCCTTACAGCATATATTAACAGTAGTAGCGGCACAACCAATAGCAAAAAGCTTTTGGGAGCATAAGAACGTGTGCTAAACAGGCAGAAAATTAATTGCTATCTCAGAGTTCATTTTCTGCTGACTCACTAAACAGTGAGCAGCTCTGCAGTTGTGAAAAAGGGCCATAGCTGGACCAACCCTTTGTTAGATAGATGAGCTTATCTGTAATACAACTCATACAAATCACATACAAGGAACTGTGCCTTCTGCTCTTGAGCATCTTCAGGCAGCGTTCACTAGAGAGAATGCTTGGTTCAGAGAATCAAGTAAACATCTGCATCATGGTTATTGTCCGTGTCTTAAACACAGAGGAAACTATAGCTCTGCATGGAAAAAAAAAAAAATCACCTCTTTTGGTCGGCCTGCCAACATTCCTATTTCACACCTTGGTTTGTTCAGATTTTTCACATTTAGTCAAATTTTACATTCACAAGAAAACACAGCATAATGAATGTACAGCTCATACACACTTAATGAACCTACACACACAAAATTAATAAAAAGAACATGAACCAACCACCATAATATCTGAAAGGCACTGGGATTATTTGTTTTCAATATATAGATTGGGAAAGAAAGTTAGAAGCGCATGTGCTCTGTTACACAGTTTAAATCATAGAATCATAGAACCATCAAGGTTGGAAAAGACCTTTGAGATCATCAAGTCCAACCATTAACCCTACTCTACCAAGTCCACCACTAAGCCATATCCCCAAGCACCACATCTATATGGCTTTTAAACACACCCAGGAATGGTGAATCAACCACCTCCCTGGGCAGCCTGTTCCAGTGCCTGACAACCCTTTCAGGGAAAAAAAAAATTCCTAATGTCCAGTTTAAACCTCCCCTGGTGCATCTTGAGGCCATTCCCTCTTGTTCTGTCACTAGTTACTTGTGAGAAAAAGACCACCGCCTACCTCCCTGCGACGTCCTTTCTGGTAGGTTGTAGAGAGCGATAAGGTTTCCCCTCAACCTCCTTTTCTTCAGACTAAATGGCCCCAGTTCCCTCAGCTGTTCCTCACAGGACATGTTCTCAGGCTCTTCATCAGCTTCTCTGGAACTGCTCCAGCACCTCAATGTCTTTGTTGCAGTGAGATTCTCAAAGCTGAACACAGTACTTGAGGTGTGGCCTCACCAGTGCCAAGTGCAGAAGGACAATGACCTCCCTGGTACTGCTTCCCACACTACTTATATTACTACTTCTTAGCCACCTGGGCACACTGCTGGTTCATATTCAGCCACTTGTCAATCAGTAACCCCAGGTACCTTTCTGCCAGGTGGTTTTCCAGCCACTCCTCCCCAAGCCTGTAGCATTGCCTGGGGTCGTTGTGACCAAAGTGCAGGTCCTGGCACTTGGCCTTGTTGAAGCTCATACCATTGGCTTCAGCCCATTGAGCCAGCCTGTCCAGATCCCTCTGCAGAGCCCTCAAGGAGATCAACACTGTCACCCAGCTTGGTGTCATCTGCAAACGTACCGAGGGTGCATTCTATCTCCTCATCAAGATCATTGATAAAGATGTTAACCAGAAATGCCTTATGAATGATTTGAGAGACTACAGCTCTGGGAAAAACATAGCAAGAGAAGAACATATAAGCTTCCTCCCAGGCAAGTTTTATTCAAGGGCTTTTAATACAAACATCTTTTGCTTGGACAAGAAAGGGGAAATAATATTCTGGTTTCGGGGGTTTGGACTACCTTGACTGTACTCATTAGTCAAGACTTGGGAACAAGCTTTCATAAAATAACTAAACTAAAGACTACTTTATGTTTCTGATTTTCTGCCATGTCCTATGCTTGACACAGTCTTTTCTTATTTCCTTCTTTACCTGTAAGGTTACTAGTGAGTACACAGGAACAAATATTTTTTTTACAGTGTAAGAAAAATCACAATTAAAGATCATTAAAATACACCCTCTTACTTTACAGACAATTCCTAACTGCATCCTAGAAGTATTGTAATTTATCAACAATTGTGTCAGCAAAGAATTAATATAAGCTACAGAATATTTAATGCTTCTAGATAATGAAAATCACATTTTCCCACAGGGTTGGTATTAATCTTCCTGAAGCCAAAATTAATATCCTCCTGACAGTAAAACATCTTGATAGATTATTTTAAGTGCATATTATTAGCATCCAACAACAACAAAACCATTGAATTTTTTCTTTTATCCCTGTTAACACAAAAGGCAGTGCTTGGGGTATTCATAGAGATTGTTACTTCCCCAGAGTACATAGATTGCTAATAAGTGAGCATCCTCTGTGAGAAATTCAGACAAAAAAAAAAAAAAAAAAGCAGTCCTGTTTATTTTTTTTACATTAAACTGGAATTACTTAATGAAAAAAATAATATTCAGGTAATTTGGGTATGCAGAAACATTTCTGTTCAAAAGTATCACATGTGGGTGTTTAAGCAAGTTGCCATTTAAGATTAGAAGCACATTGTTACCAGAATGCTTACAAATGAAAATGAATGTCTGTAGTTAAACTGCAATCCCAGTATTCATATCTGTTTCCACAGAATGTTTATTCCACAATAATCTAAGCTTAAACAGTCTGTATCCACACAGTAATAAAATTTCTCAGCGTGAAATCAGTGGAAAATTATGCTAATGATTTTACTTCTCTTGCAATCAGTCACTGTTTCAGCTCCCAGTAAATTACATCCATGTTCATGAAGTCACAACTGTCCCCTGAAATTTCTATGGCAATATTCACAGGTGCACTCCTGCAATAATTTGTATCATTTTCTGGTGGGTTTGGGCTCTTTTTTGTTCTATTGTTTTTAATTTAAATTTTCTGAAGTTAATGACTTGGCATCTTCCCCTCCGCCCCCTTTGGATGAAGAAAATGACAGGTAACTACAGATCATCTCACTGAAGATTCTAAGATTATGTGCTAAAAAATATATGCCTTGGGTGAGATCACAAATTTAGACATCAACAATATCAAAACCTACATCAGACAGATGCCTAAAAGGATGATTGAGATAGTCAGTGTGTCCTAAGGTACTCATCTATACTTT
>JAAGNO010021480.1:22936-34627 GCA_033439905.1 Ceryle rudis | reverse complement strand
TGAACTGCACCCTAAATTGCATTAACTTTGAAAGTGATCTAGATGACTAGCTCAGATGCAGGTGTCTGCAATTTAAATTTCTACAGTTATATGACTTTATCCTCACCCCATCATCTCACATTGCACTGTAGTATATTTTGAATATTTTCCATCAAGAGAAAAGATATATCTAAGCAAGGCGTTTGACTTTCTAGCTCCTTATTCATGCTAAGAATATTTTTTAGACCAACAGATGTGTAAAATTTAAAAGCTGTAATACAAAAGATGTCTATCACCAAATGGAAGAGTGACCATTAAGAACATAATTATTATCATTAAGCAACCACTCATCAAAGGTTATCATATCAATGTCTAACCACAGCTGTTTTCAAAAAAAAAAGCACTGCTATTTCAAACAGTATTAACAGCTGAAATTTCTGATCTTACTAAATTCAGGACCTTTCTGCAAAGAAAGGTGTGAGAATACTTAATCTGCTATCAAAGAAAGGCAGACCAATAAGGAAGGGAATATCGTAACTCCTACTGCTTGCAAATAGTCCAGGATGTCATTAAGGAAGTCAGAGAGAGAGATTACAACAAGGCCTTTGTTGAGAACCTGATACATCTTTCCAGGTAACTATCGCTTTGTCAACATGCTCCACTGACAAAAGTCATTAGGACAAAGCATGGCAAGACAAGGATGTCATAGCAACTTTCAGTTCCGAGACCTCAGTTTCCTGATTAACTGCTGAAGATGACCTAGATTATTAAAACTGCATTAGACAGGGTTACTGAAACCCTTAGATCACCTTCACTTTTCACCTATGTCAAAATGCTTTGAATGGAAAGAACCTGGAATAGCACGGGTCAGTCTGATAGCTATACTATCAGAAACCTATTCAACAGAGACTATGAACAGCATTTGTCTCAAGCGCAGAAATTTCTATACTCTTTATTGACACGCAGCACAAATTAGAGCTATTTTAACAACTCACAGTTCTGAAAGATGGCTTCTAGGACGCTTGTGGGACAACAAGCAAAAGCACTTGAGTGCACCAGAATACCTGGGAGGAGATCAACTATGGAACTGCAAGCAACCAAATAACTCCTTAAAAAGGAATTAGAGGTGCCATTGGGAAAAGATGAAGAATTAAGGAACTACTGCAAGACTCTCCATCACATCAGATAATGTCTTCTGTGACCATATAGGCAATGCTGTAATCTTTACCAGTAATTTAGGAAGAACTCTTTATTATCAAAAATTGAGAATTTGAATTTTGACCACTGTCATTTTTAGCATTTTGAAAGACTGGAAGAAATGCTTTTACAAGATAAAATCCTTATGCGGCAGTAATAACAAACATGAGCAAAAGTTGTCTGTTATTCTGCAGACAATAGCTGGAAGTATAAAACTTGGGGGGAGTTAAAAATAAAAATAAAATATAATATCAAGCTGGTATGTATATATGTGTATGCATACACACACTCATCAAGTATAGCCAGGTCTGTAAACCACACAGGGGTAGTCAGGAGCTAGTTACGCAAGTGTTAATGGAATTGTGTTACAGCTCTTTATTTTAAAGTCCTATCCAACCAGAAATCCATCCTAGGGAAGAGAGGCAATTAGAGTCCTAATTCATTTTACTTAATACCGATGATTTATGAAATCAGGGCTATGCCACATTTCTGAATATTTGTTCTATAACAGGGATTAAAAAAAACCAAACCCATATAAGCTATTTCACTAGGATTGAAAGACATGAACTGGCAGCCCTTTTATCAGCGAAGTCTCCAGACAGAAAAATGGGAATAGTTTCATCTCAAGTGAGCAGGTATTTCTACCAATATTGCACAGGTATTTGATGCTGGAGAGAAAACAAAGGAAAGAACCTTACATTTGCTGTTGAAAGAAAGAAGTATTGCAAGATTCTCTTCATCCTGCAGAGAATAAAACATTTTTAATTCTGATAACCTGCATTACTATTGGGAGAGTCACCACCATGAATCTGAACATACAAATGAAGACATTCAGCTTCCTTCTATCCAAGATGGCTAAATCATTCTTTCTGTTTGGCATTCGAAGAGTATCTTCTCATAAACTATTTGCCTCCAAGACAAAGAGCAGCTCCCAAACACAGCAGTGACCACTTTTTGTCAAGTCTACTGTTTCAGAGGAACACTTGTAAATGGACATGTAAAGGAAGGCTGGAGAATGATAACCTAAAGAGACCCAAGTATTCTGGCAACAAACTCTAGCCCTCAAGATGTCTGCTGCAACCCGATGAATAAGGTGTTCCAAGGGCACTCCCAGGAGACAGCAAAACATGGCAAAAGTAATTCTAGTACCTAGAGAAGATGGTTGCTACTCAGGAAACCCTAATTAGTTTTACATCCATCTTCTTTAGCTGAGAATGTGTGGTGGAAGTGTGTCTTCTCTTTCCTAACTTTTCACCGGTTGCATGCAAAGGTCTGTGCGTTAATCTTAACCTCTCTCTCCAAAGGAAATGAAAATCAGGATGCAACTCAAGTGCAATTTAGGAATCTGAGTCTCCAAGCACCATCACTCTCAAAAACTTACACCTATGACTACAAATGAATGGAGATTGAGAAAGTCACGTAAACCTGGTTTTGATGAAGCACAGGACAATAACTGACTCACAAGCTTGAATACAACAAAAAACTACACAGTTGCCCAGATAAATACATAGATTCATGATTAACCAACATTGGCAATAAAACTTTGGAAATCTCACAGCATTTTTCTTTTTCTGTCTGAAAGTCACCTTTCAGTATTGGTTACTGAAGTTTTGGTTGTTTTGGTTGGGTTTTTTGGTTTGTTTCTTTTTGTTTGTTTTTTTTTTCTCTGGGGAAAAAAAAAAACTAGAATATAAACCAAAAATAACAGAGACGAACAAGAATGCAAAACATTAAACAGCCAAAACTGCGTGGAACATGAAGTTGGTTTAAATTTTATATACTTCACAGAAGGCATGCATGACAGAAATGCAGATCTTAAAATGTTAATAAGGAAATGTCACCTTATTATAATCTTCCTAAATGGTTCTCTGTTAATTGCTCCTTACTAAATACTGTGACCATATTATAGCTACCTTTTATATAGAGACAAAATTTTGCACACATGAAATGTTAATTTCATAAGCTGACATTAAGAGTGAGTAACTCCTCAGAATGCAGGTTGCAGGACAGTCAAGTCAGCCAAATGGAAAGCAGCTGCAAGAGCTGCCTCCTGACCATGTTTTGCCACCCCAGCGAAATGACAGCACAAGCACTTAAGTGGCTATGGGTTGAATCACATCCATCTAGGACATTAGTAAGTGGGTGACTGCATAAAATCTTCAAAAACAGCATGAGGTAAAGATGGTACCATTTTTTTTTTCAGATGCTCTGTCAACTGAAAACATATCTAAGATGGTCCAAGTATGATGTGGTACAAAGGGCCCTTTCATGACTGAAGCAAAACAAAGGAAGTTGAGAGCACATGCAATTAATGGATATTATGCCAAGGCAAAATATCTCTTGCCTTGAATAGCTAAAATACAAATATTCACAATATGATCATATATAGAGTTGACCAAGAAATTACATTGCTTGACTATGATAAAATGTATTTTAAAAGCCTGGGGAAAATGTATTTTTTAAATTAAATTTTTAATATGATTAAAATGGTCATGTGCCTATCAGGTCATAAAATCTAAAGCCTGCATGAACACCAGTTCATACAGGGCAAGTATAGTATCTTACAGCAACTTTTAAAGTCTCTGACATAGTTATGTTTATGAAATACCTATTTTTGACACAGCAACATTCACAGTGAGTTTATCACTTAGAAATATGACGGTAACCCTGATACACTGAGACAAGGTTATGATGGTGATGATGGAAATATTTCATTTGGGTGTTGTGGTATGTAACCAAACAGATGAATTAGCCTATTTTAACTCAACTATATCCTATGGTTAATAATTAGCAGCGTATGGCTTTATATCCACTGACATTAATGGCAACATCCTAAGAAGTATCAAGAGTGTACAAACTATAGTCTTTACTTGGAACTGGCTATCCCAGAATAGACAAGAATTATTTTTCCTAGAAAGTACAAGTTCTTAAAACAGCAATGAATTATGTACCAGACAACTAAAAATACGCTCAGTAAAAACACAAAAAAAATAAAAATAACCCTCTCAAGATTTACTTTGGGGTGGGCCATGTTTTTAAAAACCTCATAGCATTATTTGCCTCTAAAATAATGAAAGGCAATGTCATTACCTTCTGGGCAGCAAGATGGAGAGCAGTTCTTCGGCTACGATCAGCTCTGTTAACATCGGCTCCAGCCTTCAGCAATGCCTCTGCACAGTCCAGCCTGTCGGCCAACACACAGTACATAAGTGGAGTTCTTCCAAACTGGTCTTCTTTATCTTTCAGCTCAGAACTTCCTAAAAGAAAAAAAAAAAATTAAATTATATAATCACATAAAACAGCTAAGTCTATGAGTATCTAACTAAAAGTAGTACTTTTTTATTAAAAGGGTATCTCATTATAAATGAGCAGTGATCAGTTATAAATGATCAGAGTGATCAGAATAATGGAGTATAAGATAATCTCAAAGTTACTACTTTTTACCCTATTTTTGCTATCTTTTTTCTATAAATATATTTCAAAATGTCCTATAAAAGTACAGCCAGAAAACATTAGTACCACAAATACATCTACCACCAGTAACATAGTGGCATAATTATAAATAATTATACAGATCTTGGCTGCAAAGATTATTTTAAAAAATATCAACAGCAAATAAAAGAACTAGTCCTTCTGAAACCTGTAAACACCGTAACTAAAACACACTTTGAATCCTACTCATGGAAATGTTTATTTAAAAAGCATAAACATGTCAATATTACATCAATACCATTATTTACTTCATAGTGTCTTACAATATGGAAACTGCTAAATTACTTCGAGGTTTCTTGAACTGATAAGGTTAGTAAGGCAGCAAGTAAGCTAATAAATAGTCTGAGGTCCTAAAAAAAAAAAAAATCAAAACATTGTATACCTATTTGCAGTCAAAAAAAAAAAAATCCCAAACAAACCAGCATGTACCCTTCATTATAAAGTTTTCTATCTCTATTATGTCACCACATAGAAACTAGCACCTATAAATTAATGGGTCTCCCAGGTAGCGACATTGTCTACAGTTGCTCGAGGAACATTAAATTTTAACAGGAAAGTTAATATTTCTTTTTAACTATTCCCTTGTGTGCATGGTTGCTGATGCTTCAGAAGAACTCCAGCAGAGGCCCACTTCTCCTTTACACACTCTTCACTCTCCCCCAGTATATTATACTTATTTGTATGTGCAGTAATTGTATTCTTAATTATGATTCCTACTGATTCACCCAGCAGAAGAGTCAAGCAGATTAAACGTGGATCAAGAGGAATATTGAGAATTGAAATTTGTTCCCTGCCAAGTAAGTCTCTCGCAAAAAACACTGTTAAGCAGGACACTGCCAGATGGAGCAACTATTTGCTTGCTCACTCCATTTTTGAGTACCTTTAAACCTGTTGAACAAATGCCATGTCATTCTCATTACTCATTCTGCAAAACCTTCTCTTGCTTAGAAATTGTGATTTGCATTGAGAAAACTCTGTTCTGCAAAATACAGTTTAGGAACCTTTACAATCTCCTTTGTGAATGCAGTCATAGAAAAATTCTTTTTGCTCTTCACCCATGGCCTTGTCTTCTCTGACTGCCCCTTCATCTTAACAATCCAGTAATTTTATACCAAATATTTATGCTTCTAGCAAATTATTCCTAAAATAACCTTAAAACAGTCTTTTACTGTCTGTGTCTACTCTCCTCAGTCACAGGTTCTATTTTCTGAAGAACACCTTGCTCTTTATTATCCACCCTCACACTGCTGTTCACCATCCTCACTTCCCTTTAGCCTTCCTAAATTTTTTCTATTGCTGAGTGCTTTTGCATTCACTTCACACTGAAAGGAAGGTGTTTACTCTTTAGTCTCATCTTCAGATTCTTCATAGCACGCATTTTCATTTTAGTGTCCTTCACCATTTTTAGATTACGCCATACACCTGGCTGCTGTTCCTTATCTGGGCATACTTTGGCCAGGAGTTACAAAATCTCATTTAGTAACACTGACTAAGGTCCTACCAGGAGTGAAGAGCAACTCAAGTGTTAGTTCTGTTCTGGGTTCACTGAAATGTCTGTTTCCATTAATGATTTCTAACAATTGAGTTTGAGAATCATATCCTCAGTAGCTATTTATCCAAAAGACAGAAAAGTAACCTTCATTAATTTTGTGTTTCCTGTCAGTTCAGACTCTCTGACATTCCTTATGTCATGCATATCACCATCTGGTCAGATGGACAGTAATATAATGTTAGTACTGTAAGTTCTTATTTATACCTGTAAATACAATCATTATGCTTTTTTTTACTGTTTAAGCTTGATTTAGATGGTTATTTGTTAATCTCATTTGAATCCAAGACTTGTTTTCTGCTTTGTTTTTTAAACGTGTATCATCACCGCTCCTCCACCTATATGGATTCCAGGGATACATTAGAATACAGAGTATACAGAAAAAACATCATCCACACTGATGCCTTCCTTTCCACAAATTTTACACTCTCATCATACAATCTGCAGCCTAATTTAAACCATGACATCCTAGTTTTTCTACCTTTTTTTTTTTTTTAAGAGTTCCATGTATGTAGAAAAATGCATACTTTTGTTTTGCACTTGAATACAACTTCAGCTGGTTTGAATAGGATGCCATTTTTCCCTACCATATAACTGCATAAACGAAGATACAGAATAGCTATGATTCCACCGTCTGTAGATAAGACACTGAGGCCTACATGTACCCTTGTCAGCTTTTCCTCATCTTTTCCTTCAGAAACCTTCTCAGAATGAGTGTAACAGCAAAGTCTTGGATTTTTTCAATAAATAAATGACCAAATATTTTTTTTATACAGAAGAAAAAACAAATAATAAACCAAATAACAGAAAATTACATTTGTAAATTTACAGAAGGTATAATTTTTTTCCCTGTGTGGCTTTGCATAAAAGCTGCCTAAGCATCTTTTCTGAACTTTGTGTAGAAGGGGAGAAGGTAAATATCGCGTATATCTTATTCTTCACTCTTCAAAACAGATACTAAAAAAAGCTTAATTTTATGGTAGCATTTTAAAGAGTAATTTTAAAAAAAACTAATTTGCAATGTTCCTAAAGGGGAGCTAAACCTGTGTATGTTGAAATACCTTTGGATTATTGTGTCCTGCCATACCTAACTACATTGTGATGTGAAAAAATAAGTAATGTAATTTTTACTAATGCTATTTACATATTTGATATTGTTTTAAAATTCTAATTTTTATCAGTGCTTTTTAAGAAAAGCATCGTCTTTAAATTATTGTCTTTAAATATTCAATTGTCATCCTATTTTCATTACTGAAGACTATAATTCTTTGTTTCTGCTCAAAATGACAAGTTGTAATATTTAATAAGTGCTTTAAGAAGCAGTATATACAAAAAAAAAAAAAGTCACTTGTTTAATTTATTCCATGGCCATTAAGAAATAATTCAAAATGTAACATATGAGACACATAGGGGAATCAAAATTTTTTGATTCTCCCTAACTTTCAAGATAATTCTTTACTATCAGAAAAAAGTATTTTAAAAGCTATACGTACATATAAAGCCATCAAATGTCTTGCATCTCAACATTATAGCTAACAATTAATGCTTTTTCCATTCAACAGAGAACATCAGAAGCATCAAAGCCAGTTATGAAGAACCATGCCGCCCTGTGCAGCAACATACAGATATTGAGGTCCAAAGCATAACTTAACATGTCAGTGCTCCCAGGCAACAAGCCAGTTTCTCTAACTAGCTAAGTACAGTCAGGTGCTCTTCGAGTATTAGTTCAGCCTGGTAATTTAGACATCACTGAACATATTTCGCTCTTCACTGGTAATACAGCCTCAACAGTGTCTTAAATTTCTTAAAGCTGCTGGGACTTGCACAATCATGTATATTTTTAAAAAGAAATACATAAAGATGCATTTGTCTCATTAAGACACATGCACATGGCTTATGCTCATCTAATGCTCCTTCTTTAAATCAGCACAGTGCAAAACTAGTCCCTCTCCCTCAAATTCCAAGTTCCCTTTCTGTTACTTAATGTTAGAGGATAAACAAAATGTAAAGACTACAAGAAAGAAATGGATAAGGTCAAGACGAGCAAAAATGGCCTCAAGCTCAAGCACAACCCAGCAAAGTAGAGCAACAGACATCTATTTTCATTTACAGCTCCCAAACAGCCATGTAGCTGATGACAAAAAGGTTCCATGACTGCATACAGTCTGAATGAAAAACAAGCAAGACTTCCACAACTTGATGCCAGTAATTTGCCTGAAGCTGCTGCACTGGTTTTTAAGGTAAAGAAACTTATCTTCAGCTAGCAGTATGTTCACTGTTGCTGTTATTTTGTTTATTTATAGGACTCTCTAAGGCCCTTAGAATGGTTAGATCCTGTGAACATTTCCCTTAAAGAGTGCCTCTGTGCTCGGGCTAAGAGACAGAACAAGGTCTAGGAACTACTACTACTATCACTATCAGGTGCTAACAGGAACTAAACCAAGGAAATTCACTAACCACAACACCTTGTGGACTTCACAGTTGCAATAAATTCTTATTTTTAGTAACCTTCAAAACAGTCATGTATTGGTGTATCAAAAATGCGCTGTGGCAAAACTCTCCTCCACACACTGGCCCAAGAAAAGCAGCTTGCCTGGTCCCTCCGCCCCCAGGATCAACATCCTCACCCCACTAGGTTATATATTCCTCGAGATTGCTGCCAATGGAGGTCGTAAACACCATGGAATCAAGCAGCCCAATTCCAAAATTCAACTCTCATATTCAAACCTCATCACTCCATGCAAGAAGTCACAGCAGACTCTAATATTTCTATGCATTTTTTAAACCAGAAGAGGACACAAATTCTGCTCAATTATTAAAAGACAGAACATCTCTTGTTACTTGCAAAAATCTTGCCTTTTGTAATTTCTGACTTGAATTTTATGCAACCTCCTGTGTGGAATAGAAAAGCAAAGAAGGGAATCAAACAAAAACATGCAACAGCATATTTGCAACCCAGAATTTATAGTTAACATTTACAATGAAACATCACGTCAGAGATTTAGAAGGATTTTTATGCAAGCTATACATATTAAGAATGGGGAGCTGGACTGATCAGACACTTCAGGATAATGACTACTATATACATTGTTGTGTTCTTATAAACAATTAAAACAATTAGATGCATCTTCCCAAAAATCTACATAAAAGTGATAGATGCAAAATGATCCTCCAAAGATAAAATTAATTTTTGCTCCCTTTTTGCTCTGGATTAGAATCATACAGATGGGGTTTAACGCTGAAGAACTGTTACTTAAAGACATGTTCACTGTTTTGTGAAACAGAAAATTCTGTGAGTATTCCCCAAAGCCCGAGATCATACAGTTCTAAAACAATGTGAAAAAGTACTAGGCAATTCATGCAATGCAAACAATGAGCACACTTTCGTTAGAGCACTGGTTACACATAAACACTCAGTCTGTACTGTACTTCATGGTATTTAGCCCACAGGCTGTTTAGAAAGTCCTGTAATTAAGCAGCAGCAGTGGTTACCATAACGGGACACTTTGTTCCAAAACCCATTTTCTCTACATAAATTTTCTATTTACTTTTGATTCTGTCTATTTATGCCCCTTTTTTTGGCACAGGATATCAAAAGGAACATAGCAGAACACTCCGCTTTATTTCAAACATTTATTCCTTTAAAATCATAGGCTATTGGGCAGCAGATCACACGTGCATCCATACTCATGAACTACACGCAATGGATATGTTTGTAGACAGACACTCACACAGACGGGAAAAGGAATAATCATCAAACAGGTTAGAGGGGCTGGCTGCTCTAAGAGACTGTTGAACCAACCCCTATGCCCTCCCTGTGTTAATAACTGAATAGGAAAAACTCAAAGAGGAAAATAATAATGAATTTAGGGGTAAAAAGCCCACCCTAAAAGAAGGATAAACTTTATGTTACTGCATATACCACTAGCTACATAATCAAGATAAAAAGCTTGGCTGTGTTAGGAGAATGCTCTTAAGCAATCCATATGCACAGGTAATGCTGCAGCACTGTCCTGAATTAGATGCTCTTGCTAAATGCAATCATGAAGTTCAGCAAATAACACCAATTGCTCAATTTGCAGCTGGCATCAAGTTGTACTTTCAACAGTGCCTGGTAAACAGTTAAAAATATCACTCTGATGCATTCTTCTTCTCCTAGGCAATACTTTTTTTTTTGGTCCCGTTCTGGCAAAAGCATGGTCTGTGTCATATCCTGTCAAAACACGACAAAGCAGAAAAGCCAAATTTTCCTATTACAGCATAGGCTGCAAGGATTATGCATTTTTCTCTCCCATGTAAAAATAACACACAGCACTTTTATTTTGTTGGTGCATCATCACCATTAAAATAATAGTGATTTCCTTATCTGGTTCTACTGGCTGTTTTCTGGCATATTTGACAAGATGCACCAGACCTTGAATTTGACAGAAGAACTTGGTTCCTTTGTATTTTCAAAATACATCTTTTGGCCGTGAGGTTAATAAAAACATACTAAAGTCAGCAAAAACTCTTTGCTGTTGCCAGGATTTGAAAACTCCATTTCCAGCCCCCTCTCACCCTCCATAGGCAGGTGGGGGGGAGGGGTTTAAAGACCCAGGTATTTAAAGCTACTTTGTAGTTGCATCCCACAGATTTCTAGAAGTATGTCTGCATCAACTGCTGTTTATAAAATGTTCTACAACAGAGTGAACAGATAGCATTAAATGCAGACAGTATGTTTGAGTCATCACATGATAAAGTTGAAGGGTCAACAAAAGAATATTTTTTTCACCCAGTGGAAGCTCCATTAAGTCAGTTCCCTCAATTTTATTCTCCTGCTTGAGTCAAATCACTTCTAATTGTCTTTTGAGCGAATTAAATGTACCTTGTAAAGAAGAAATATTTAGTGCTTTCTACACAGCTTAGACAACAGATCCACATAACTCACTATCTTGTCTTTAACACAGGTCAGCAGAAGATACATAAACTTGACTTTTGGTTTAACATGATTACCATTAAATCCTTTATACCCATTAAAACTGACAGTTAATGGCATAAATACAGAGTAAGTTTCTTACTATTTCACAGTCCTTCACCCTTACAAAGCTCCAGGAAGGGGATTTTCAAAAAAGGCTGAGCAAATAAAACATCTACAGTATCAGCTAGAATTACGTTTAATCGGAAACACTGAAAATCAAAGCCTTTGCCTATGATATAACAGCCTTCTAGACGTAGGTCAGACTGGTTTTGGAAACTACTAACCCAAAATGCCATACAGTTCTTGGCCAGAGAAGGAAAGCAAAATCCTGGGCTCTTTAACAGATGGGATTTTTTTCCTTCCTTCAGCTTCAATAGGACCAGATTCTCTCCGTAAGTTTACTTTGTTCTGAGAAACATTGTTAGTGTATCAGAAACAGAGTGACAAATAGGACTGGCTCATATTGTCCCCAAACGCTACACAATGACAAGTCTTTATTAACTACAACAAATTATCA
>JAAGNO010021480.1:0-16792 GCA_033439905.1 Ceryle rudis | reverse complement strand
GCTGCTTTTTTTTTTCCCCTTTTCAATATAGCTTTTCAGACTGCTTTGAGTGCTCTGCTCATGCCCTGCATGGGCCCACCCCCCCCCCACAGGGCTGAGTTCCCCCGCCTTGCAAGCAGAAAGTTGCTTCCCCAGCTCCGAAGAACCGAAGACCCCAACGCACACGGCGTCCCTGAGCTCCTCATCCTCCTTGCACCCAAAGCCGCTTCCCCAGCCCCAGCGGCTGAAGGGCCAAGGCGGAACCCGGCGACGCCAAACGAAACGCGAACAACTTTCCGCGGCCGCCCCGGAGTTCCCAACCCGCCCGGGCCCGCGGAGCCGGCGCGACCCCCGGCTCAGTGACAGCAGCCGCCGCGCGCTTCCCGCCACCGCTGAGGGCCGGCCCGGACAGAGGGACCGCAGGGCCCCCGGACCCGTAACGAGCCCCAGCGTCAGATCAAAGGGGGAAGAAGGCTGCGGTGCCACGGCACAACCCCCACCGAAGCGGAAAGGGTTAACCCTGCCTCGCCCGGGCGGTGACAGCCTTCACCCTTCGCTTCCTTTCCTCCCTCCCCGCCTGCCACCGCAGCTGCGCCCCGTAACTCACCTCGGCCCCACCCGCCTCCTCATCGCGCCGCCACCAGGCCCCGCCCCTCCCCGCCCGGGCAGGGCCGGGCCGCGACCGGGGCTCGCGCGCGGGCAGCCCCGGTGCGTTCTGGGATCGCCTCTCCCTTTGCCTTTCCCCTCCGCGAGCGGTGGGAGCTCGGCCGGCGGAAGCAGGAACTACGCTTCCCGGCGTGCCCCGCGGAGCGCGGGAACCCGGAAGTGAGCGGCGGAGGCGGGGAGCGCGGGGCCCCGCGGTGGAACTTGCCCGGGTGTTTCCTGGCGACGGGGGAAGTGAGGAGCCGCCGCGGAGAGTGGGAGCCGCGTTTCTCCCCCTCCCGGGCGCCCGATCTACCATGAGACCCGCCATCTTCCCGCTCCTGCCTGACCCTGGCTGCCTTCTCCTTCTCTTGGTGAGTGACCGGCTCCTTACAGAGCCTCCCTCCCTTCCGCGGCCCGCGGCGGCCCCGCCGAGGGGACCGTCGGCCCGGGCTGGGCGGCGTGGTGGGCCTCGGGGCTTTTCCCTCCTGACCGCTGGCGTCTTCCCGCTCGCTCAGCTTGTACGCGCTGGAGAACGTGCCTCAGGCCGGGTGGTGGTCCCCGGTCCCGCCGCCCCTTATCCCGCCGGGGGCCGGGGCCGCTTCGCCGGCACCTGCTCGGCGGGGGAGGGAGGCCAGCGGCGACTGCGGGAGCGGCCCCGGTTGGCGGAGCCCGGTGTTGTGGCCGAGGCTGATAGGCTGAGGACCCGGAACGGGCCGGCGACGGGGCGGGGCCGGGCCGGGGCTCAGGCGCTCTCCGGCCCGAGGCTCGGTATCCACCGCGGGCCCCGGCCCGGGGCATTGGCCTGGCGGGCGGTGGGACCTTTCCTCGGCTCCTCCGCGAAGAAGGCCGTCGTCGCGCCTCCCTTTTTCAGGCACCAAGGAAAGAAAGCGCGGGGAGGGAGCGGGCCCGGCGGGCTGCGCGCCCCCTCGGGCGGTAGCGGGAGCCGCGGCTGCCGGCGGTGAACTGCTTTACTAGGGCCCCTCCGGAGCCCGCCTGTCGCCCCTAAGGGGACCGAGCGAGGACGGCGCTGCTTGTGCGCCCTTTACCGTGAGCACGCCTGCAGCAAAGTAACCCCGTTGGGGCTTAGTGGCCGAAGCTGGGAAAAAGTTATTGAGCTGTCTAAAACCGTTGTCACATTTATCTTTACTTGTCAGGCTACAGCGCTATTTTTTCAGACCAGCATTACATGCGTGACCTAAGTCGCCTTCTGGCTTTGCACGTATCGGAACTCAATCACTGCTGTGTTTTGTGGAGATAAGTTGTGTTAGATTTTATCTATTTTTAAAAAACAAGCTGATGCAGGGATTCTTACTATTCCAGAATTGTACTGGGCCACATTCTGGGCCTTTCAGAGCATGTGACTTGCCAAACTAAATGGCGCGTGTATGAATAAGTTTTATAGGTTTCAGTTTTGAGGTACTAGTGTGTTTAATCATCTCTTTTGGGAGAGTAAAACTGGCCAGAAAATGAATGACTAGTTGGATGTAGATGGAGCTTTGGGGATCCAAAGGGAAGAACACATATCTACGAATGAATGAATGAATGAATGAATGAATGAATGAATGAGTAGAAATATGAGGACAAATACTTACTGAACAGAACAAGGGCTTGTTATCCCTTTGAAATGTGCACTTCAACCTGGATAAGCACTTGTTAAATTATTAGAAACTTTCTGTAGTTTCATGGTTAGTAAGTATACCTGATGGCTAGAGTTTGGAAAAACACATTTGAAATGTTTATTTATTTATAGTTAACTATTTATAGTCTGCTAGCTCACTACAGGAGAGACTAAAGTGAAGAACCTAATACTTTCCAGTCGTGTCTGTGCATTAAAACAAGAATGTTGCTTATGCATTAGGTTGGTTTTTACCATTGTTTTAAGTACAGACTCCACTGAGCAAAACCAAGGAAGGTATAACCATTTAAAAATGTAATTTAAATGAGCAAGTACAAGTTTGAAAAAGTGGACATGAATTAACAAATGCTTTTTTCTTTCTTCATGGTACAGTTGATCGACGCAAATTTAATAATATGTGTCAGATCTATATATGCCAAAATAGGAAGTGGCTAAGATCTGAAACATCCCCATGTTTTAATTGCTGTTTCATTGTGTATGGGTCAGTTAAACCAATTTCTAATATAAGTAAAAAGAGCTGTATATGTAAAACCTCAAAAAAAAAATATAGATCAGAGTTGTTGTTGTTTGCTTGTTTTTTTAAAAAGCAAACTGTAAGGCTGTGTGTAATTCTTCAGCATCATATGAAATGTAGCCCTGTGTTGTAAGGTGCTTAGTTACATACTTGGATCAAGCCAGTGAATCATTTCTTTTAGTAGATTTTTTAAGAGTTTTGGAAAAGTTGTCCTGAGCAGACTGGGAGTGGGAGGGATCCATTTTCTTTAGAATAGCTGAAAAACTCTTTTACAAAGTATATTGTCTGTTCTCTAGTGGCATTCAGAGAATCTAGTAGGAGGTACCAGATTGGCTTTAAAGTTCTGGTAACTTTGTTTTTCTTGTTACCAATAGTCATGAACGCTTTTAGACCAGAAAGGTAACTGTGATCTTGGTTGGCAAGGTTTGGGAGAGCACTCTGCTCTGCATCCTGAGGATGTACCATCTAGCAGAGCCTCTGACCTTGGCAGTTGGCATATTTTGTGGATAAGTGAGCTTATTAGTGTTACATCAGTGGTTCCTAGGCTAGAATACAATGATACATAACTGTGAAAACTGCTTACTAAGTTGGTCTTGCTTAGTAATAGCAATGAAATTAAAAGAAATTATTTACATTCCAGACTTTTGGATAAGCATATTTATTTTCTAGATGAGGAATTAAAATGCTGTAAATGAAAGAAAAGCAGCAGTGTCAATATCAGAAGTTCTTTTGCCTAAAGAAGTTTGACAGGAGATCACTAAAATGTTAGAGGGCTTTGGGTCTCACTTTAATATTCTTCTCCCTGGTCTCACTGAAGGTTGGGTTGTTAGGATGGAGATTGCAGCGCAGAGCATTACAGTGATACCTACCAGTCCCAACACAAGCCTTTTCCCTTCCAACTTTAAACCTCATATGCTAGCACTGTATTGGGCTGCTGGGAGACAAAAAGGGGCAGGAGAGAGGACAGGGCGAGTACCGGCTGGCATGTCCCCTGCCTCTGCAATACTGGAGCTGAGTGGAAGGGTGAACAGTACACAGAACAGGCTGTAGAGAATTGTGTACAGCCGATTGGAAGCCGGGAGTAAGAGGTGCATAGTAATGTCATGGGCCCCTTTTAGATTAAGATGTTTCTGCCATATTGGTATATTGCTTAATACTGGTTAGGACAGATCCTTAAGGTGAATCCAAGACAGTGAAATAAATGCTGATGGGACAGTGGCTTATCACATTCTCCTCTAAGGCAAGGTGTGGTTCTTTGGCGTTTCTCTAACCAAATGTTCTGTATGGTTGCCTCTACTTGCAGACGTGCGTGCTTTGCCTATAAAGAAAATTTTAGAACAGGACACGGTGTTGCACATGCTTCTTATGCATACATATGAAAGTCATTCGTCATATTGCTCAGTAGTTCACAGGGAGGCTCGTGCTCGGTGTCCCCGAGGAACAGATGTGACTAGAGGAAACCACCAACTGATAGTGAGGGAAATGAAGGAGGAAGTTCTCTGGTTTCTGGGTTGGTTTTCTTTTGTTGTTGTTTTTTCTTCCTTTTTTTTTTTCTTTTTTTTTTCCCTCCTTTCCCCTCAAACAACTGTAAAAGGATTTCCCAATTCTTGCATTTCAGTCTGTGGAGGTTTATTAGGTTTCAAAACACTGCTACTCAACCTTTTCTTTGTAGCTTGTTTGGAAATGTGTCATGGACAAACTGAGAACACCTACTTCTTAATAGATTTGGCAACACCTCTGGAAGAGAGTATTTGTCCTCTCGTATTCTGAGAATGTGAAATGTTGGGGTGTTCTCTGAATCTTAAAGCTTATAGAGTTTTATAGTAAGTCGAGTGTCTTTTCACTTTGGGTTATTAGGGAAGCCTGGTATATGTTCCATTTATGATTCAGTAGCCCCGCTGTCTGTGTATGCTCTTCCCGATTAGCCGATGCACTTTATCATTGCCAGATAGAATTTAGTGTTATAGTTGGTCTTACACTATATTTTTTTTTGTATTTCAAAATGCTACTTATACAGCAATGCAATTGCAGCTGTTAGCAGTAATTTAGAAGAGGCAGTAGTCTATGAACCTCTGACTTTCCTATTAAACTTTTAACTGCTATAATAAGTTGCCCAAAGAGAAGTTGAACTCTGTACATTTTGTATGAAGAGTATATTTCTATGTATTTGCCTCTCTCTGCGTATGTATTAACAAACAAATTTTATAGTTGGGAACTGGGCTCAAAATGTAGTATTTGGAATTTGAGCATTAGTCAAATATTGTAGTTACAGGCAAATTTTAGGCCTTGTACAAAGAAAGGGATTGCCTCCAAGAGTAGCGTGTGACTTCTGAGTTGTCCATCACCTATCATGACCTCTAAAGAGTCATACAGTAGTTAACTGAGGACCTTTCCCTAGTTTGGGGTAGGGGAAGTAGAGGAAGCTTAGACTCTTGCCTTCTTGCTATGCCATGTGATGGGCTGGTTTTCTGTTTGGAGTGCTCAGGATGGAAAAGAGGAGAAGATGAACCGATTCTTCAGACAGAAGACTCGAACAATGCTGGAAAATGTATAAATGAGTCATTGACAGTAGGACGTCAGAGATCCTGTTGTTGGCAGCTGAAGAACTCAGTGGTGACACGCCTTTTGATTTTCTTTCGATATCCTTACTGTTCTCCTCCATAATCTTCTTTGGGGTTTTTTTTGGCAGCACAGCTTGCTTAAGCAAGAGACTGGTCCTAATACCACTTTCTTGGGAAAGCTGAATTATCACAGTTATTCCTCTGTGTTTTAATCAAACACTTCTTTTGAAAGACTTAAGGATTATATGCAGCTATTCGGGATGACCAGTTGTTCACCTTATAGACTCTTTTCTAAACCTCACTTGTATAGTTTCAGATATTTTGTTTGCTTAAAGGGAGGGAGTTCTCATGTGGAAAGGAAGTATACAGATACACTGTGAATTCAAAAGCTTGTCAAGGGAATCTAGAGATACATTCAAGTAATAGTTACTTCAATAATGGAGTAGTTTTGGTTAAATTAGCAATACCTCCTCCCACCTCCTGGCCCCTTTGTTTGAGAGCGAGTTCTCTAGTGAATTAGAAGAGGAACATAAGAACATTTGGGAATGTAAGCAGAAGCAATATAGGTTATAGATTTTGGTGCCTAAGGAACGTTTTCTTCCAAAACTCTAAACTGGAGAGAAGTCCCCTGAGAAGCGGAGGAGGACAGGTGCATTGTAGAGAATGAGAAACAGAAGTGAGATCAGATTTCCATCTGAAAGTTCTGCGTTTGCACTTCTTGTGTCCTCAGTATGTCTTTGTGCATCAGAATCGTGCTAAACATTGGTAGAAACATAAAGGAATTTCCATTTTCAAAGTTGTTAATGTCAACTGCTCATATAATCTAATTAAAAAAAACCTGCTCATATAACCTAATTTAAAAAATGTTCATTACTGAGATTTTAGAAGTTTGATTAATTTTATTTTTTTCTAATTCACTGACTCTGAAGTATTCCATTTTGCACTGTTAAGGGTTATTCCAGCAAAGCTATTGCTATATTCAACACTAACTCAGGGTATTTTTTTCACTGCCAGTTGAGGATGCTTTATTTCTCCAAATCAGCTGTAGGCCCTTATCTATATTATATTATGCTCTGGTGATTTAAAAAAAAAAAAAAATAAAAAAAACCCCCAAACCTTATGAAAAGCAATAAGGTATATTGCAAGAAAGGTCAATGATTTTTCCTTTTTTCATATGTGCTAGTACTGAGAAACTGACTACTCTGGTAATACACCCTTTAAAGCTAAGAACCATTCATGCCATTAAAACATGCAAAGTTCCAGTATTGTGCCTTCCAGATAAGCACCTGTTACTTGCAGCCTCTTCTGTGAATAAACCAAGCCTTGAAGCTCCTTCACATGCAAGCATGTACACCTTTAATCTGGTAGTGATTCACAATATCTGCTCTTTGTGTAGCTGTAGAGCATAAATATTATCTTGTTGGCTGCAGTGGCACTAAGCAAAATGCAAAGTGCAGTGATCTGTGTCTTAAACCATATACCAGTTGAAATAATGAAAGCAGTGTGGACAGAAGATCATACATGATTATCTATACGCAGGTGCTCTATGCATACCTTCAGCAAATATCTGGTGCCCAAGTAATTGTGTATGCAGCACAAGGTTTCTGGTGAACACAGTAAAGCTCCTGCTCATCTCTTTTTATTGCAGTAGATGTTTTGGTTTCTTCCTTCCCTTCATTTCTTGATTTACATTAGTTTGGCTTTAGCAGGAAAGCTTTGGTGAGGAGGAGTATTGAGAGTCTCACTGTATTTACCTGATAATGGTCAAGTTTTTGATAGTCGCTGGAAGTTTGGCCATTTAAATTGGGAGGGACATCTAAAGGTCATTTGGTTTTACTCCTTGCTTAGTGCAAAACTAACTTAGATGGGGTTGCCAAGGTTTTTCTCAGTTGAGCTTTTAGTATCTCCAAGGATGGGAGTTCTACAGCTTCTCTTGGCACCTGTTTTAGTGTTTGATCAAAACCTTGTTGAAAGCTTTACCTGAAAGATCTGTTTGGAGCTGTAACTTGTGTCCATTGCCTCTTGTCCTATTACTGTGCATCTTTGAGAAGAGTCTGGCTCTGCCTTGTCTGTAACCTCCAACTAGACCATGGGTAGCAGCAGTAATAGCTGCTTCTTCTTAAGGCTGAACGGATGCAATTGTCTGAGCCTCTCCTTTTATAACCTGTTCTCCAGCCACTGTTCATCTTGGTAGCCGTCTGCTTGACTTCAGTCCTATATGTTAATGTCTGTCTTGTACAGACAATCTCAAAGCTGGATGGAATCCTTCAGATATGGTCCCACAAATGCCAAATGAAAAGGAAGAATCAATTCCCATGGTCTACTGGCTACACTTTTACTAACACAGCCCAGTAGACAGTCGTCTTTGCTGCAAGGGGCATGCTGCTGACACCCATTCAACTTGTCCCCTGAGACCTTTTCTGTAAAGCTGGTTTCTGTTTGGTTGGCTCCCAGCCTGCATGGGTTTATTCCACCTAAGATGCAGGACTTTGCCTTTGTTGAACTTTACGAGGTTTCTGTCAGGCCAATTGAGGTCACTCTAAATAGCAGATCTCCCCTTTAGCATGTAATCTTCTTCCTCCAGTTCAGTATCCTCAGGAAGTTTGCCGAGGGGCACGTTGTTAAATCATTCTGGTCATTACTAAAGATAAACTTTGTTATACTGAACACTGATCTGAAGAAACTCCATTGGAGACCACTTGGACATGGTATCTTCAGTTACAGCTCTTTGAACCCAGCAGTCCAGCTGCCATGTCACTCAATTCATAGTTCACTTAGCTTATATATCACTAGTTTAGGTCTAAGGATACTTTGAGGCACTGTCTCAGAAGCTTGCTAAAGATGAACAATGTCCAGTATTCTTCCCTCATTTACAGAGCTAATCATCTAACTGTGGAAAACAGATTGATTTACTTTTTCTCATGATGGATGGATGTGGCTTCTGGGAAAAAAAGTTTGTTTCCCTAATCCTCCCGGGGATCCAGGAAAATACATTTTGTCTGCTGCTGGGGCTCTGTGGATGTCCAACCTGCTTAAGAGCTTTCTAACTAGGTCTTCCTTTCATGCGGGTAATGCTTGTCTTCCCTGGTAGTTTACTACTGGGCTCTGACCTCATTCGTAGAAAATGAGATAATGTCCGTGTCCTTTGTCACTATGTCCCCTGCAAGCTGAGCAGCAGGCCCACAGTCCTTAGTCTTTTGTTGCCAACATACCTGTAAAAACCTTCCATGCTACCCCTAACATCCCTCTCTAGTTTCAACTTCAGCTGAGCTTGGGATTTCCTGATTTCCTCCTGCCTGCTCAAGCAATGTTTCTGTACCCCTACCAGGTGTTTATTTTCTTACCCTACCTTCTATGTACTCTTCTGTTTTGTTTTAAAAACTCATCCAGAAATTCTGTGTTAACGCATGTAGGTCTTCTGACATACCTCCTTTTTTGTATGGTGCTGTGGATTGGTTTTGTGCTTTGAAGAGGTTGTCTTTGAAGATCAACAGGCTGTTGTAGGCCCTTTTGGCTTTCAGAGCCATGTTCTATGAGTGGACTGAATTGTTACAAGACCTGAGTGTCTTCAGTTTTTGTCACTTTTTTTTCAGGGTTCTACGAGGTACCTTTTTTCTATTTAAAAATAAGTATTGCAGTAGATTATAAAAGGGAATTATTGTGATACCCAGTCGTTGGTGAGCTGTATCTGAAAGTTTCAGCAGCAGTGACAATGAAACACTGGAAATTTTGTGTAGTGGAGTCTCCCAGCTGTTTCACTTTGGGACCAAAACTAAGGATATGCCAATGCACAGGGAGATTTCAGATATAGGTTTGCAGCATTCAGTTTCAAAGGGAGATACTTCTCTATGTATGGCATGGATTTCTTTAATTACTTGAACTTTGTATCCTAAAAGGTGTTTATTCATGAAACAGGAACCTGAGCAGAAGGTAGAGCCCTAGAAATACAGTAAATGACCTGGTTCCTTGGCATACTTTTTGCAGCCAGCATGTCTCTTGTCTTGCCTGGCATCAGTGATTCTTGCCTGGTTTCCATGTGTGCTTCATTCATTGAGGTGCATCCAAAAAAAAAAAAAAAAATTCTATAAGGATGTCAGGTGTTCTTGTTTTTATAGATTTGTGAAGAGGGGAGAAGAAAAGCAATCTAATCTCTGTTGTAAAATATCTGGCAGTAAAACTTATATTTCATCTCCAAGTGGGTTCATGTGGAAATTGGGCATAAACATGGAGAGAACTTGTTCATTCGGAATTCTGCAAGGAAGTATTTTGAAAGGCAAGGAATAGGTGCTTGTTCCAATGGTCTTGGAAAAGAAAACAACAGCTGTGATAGTGTTTTGCTGTTTCCCATAGCTGTCATGATTATGAAGTGATGATATAATTAACTTTCTCAAAAGCTTCATGAAGGGAAAGCTTTTCAATGATGTATGCACATTTGTAATCCCAAGAAGTTTTTTGTTCCTTTAGTCACTGTCTGTCACTTCTGTCTCTTCTACTTTATCGAAATCCCCTTTCTTAAAATCTTGCTGGAAACACTTCACCCCTAAATTCTTTGTCAGTCATAAAAATTATGGATTATCATAGATGTATGTATAAAAATCCTTTGTGTGTGATGGTTTTGTTTTTTTTCTTCTCCCCGTTGAGTCAAATCACTTGGGATTTTGGACAGAATGACTGAAAGACAAATTGGTTGCTTCACAAAGGTAATTAAGACAGTATGCAGTGCAAGGGGGTGAACAGTTAGGGGTTCTTTCCTACTAATGACCCATTAATTAGTGAAGGGAGCTTGCCGAGAGTATGGGCCTCTAGGGAATTACCTTTGAATGACATTTAAAAATTCTTTGGTTAAGGAAAGTATCATTGCAGGGGAGAGGAGCCATTTTTTTATTAATTCTTTTATTTTTTTTCTTTTTCTTGCATTTTTCCTGTCAACGTAGGCCAGCAGAATTTGCTAAACCAGTGCAAATATGTACATATAATTAGCATTCCATAGCTATTAAACGTTATTTTAAAATAAGCCAATACACAGCTGTGATAGCTTCAAGGATTTTTGGTAACGCTTTTGGTTGCAGCAGCCCTCAATACTGAGAACAGTAAGCTTGCTACATGGAGCTGGTAAACTGCAGAGCCAGCGTGTCTGATAATTGCTACCAGTTCAAGCACTGCACCATTTGAATGTGTTAATATTATTTTTAGGACCAGTCTGGAATACTTGCTTGAATATTTTTTGTGGGAGTCAGCCTGAAGCTGGCAGGGTTATTCCTGGGGGGGGTGTGCGGTGTGTGTAAACCAGCAATGGGGTATCTCTGTAGTGGTCTTTTGAGCATTTCAAGATATTTGTGGCATGTGTCCTGTCCTCTGCATTATTTACTCTTCTGCTGTGCAGAGTTATCCAGGATAAATTGACTGCATATGTGCAGCCCTTTAGCAGCTGTTTAGGGTAGAAAGAAAATAGCTCTTGTGCAGTCTGAAATGAGGCACTCGTTCTTCAAACTGCATGCAGCTGTGATCCCAAAGGTGAATTTTTCTCTTCGGATTGAGGCAGCATTGCTTTAATCAATGTTCTTCTGTACAAGATAGCCAATGGATTAATTGTAAAATGTGTCCTTTCCCCCCCACCCCCCATTTAAACTGTGAGAATTTTCCTATGCCAACATGTCAATTAGAATGCAGCTGTGGAGTAGTATTTCTATTGCCACTTGTCTGGAAAGATCTGTCCCTTATCCTCTCATATGTCATTTTAAGGTAGCAAATAATAAATAGTAGCCTAAAAATTAAGGCAACGTAGTTAGAGACAAGCTAATGGATTGCTAGGGAGCTTTAATATACAATGATTGGCAGCTTGCATGTGGAGTGTGCATCACGAATTTGCATGGAATGGAGAAAAGAAAATAACCAATGTAACATAAATTTAGGTGGTGTTTTAAATTGATTTATTATGAATTTCAGAGTTCTGATGTTAAGGAATTGAGAAGCTGAGACAACAAAAGCCCATTGTATTTAGAAAGTTTGTAATTTTGAAATTCTAAGATGTTCTTCCTCCTTTTGATTCCTCAGAAAAAGAGGGAGGAGCAACAGTAACACAAGACTGAATCTCAAATGGTTTTAATTTACGGACAAATGCTTCATATGCCATGGACAGCTGTGTCACAAAGTACTGTAGTTGTCTTTTGATAGTTACACAAAACCTTAACCTCCTGCCAAAATATTAGGAGGTAATCTGAGGAATGTGGCATCTCAGTCATGCTGAAGGAGGAAAAAGAAAATCTAGCACAGGGAGAATCTTAGCGATATTGGAAGTATTACTGCTAAAAGCTCTAGGTCTGAGGTTAATAAATGGCAGTGGTTCTATGCGTATTCCCGTGTGGGTTAGCTCTGGCTGAGATTGCAGGGTGTAGCATGACCGTGTAATGGTAAAACTGGAAGAGGGTAAGAATTTAACTTGAACTGCTAACTAATTGTCATCTGTACATGGAGCGTTGCTCTGTTGTTTAGTTGTAATCGTCATTGCTTTCAGTATCAAATAAGGATGAGCCAAATGAAGCTGGCTATGCTTCTGTGCTTTCAAACTGATTTCGTTATTCAGAAGTACAAGCAGGCAGCAGAACTAATATGAACCATACTACTGAAAGTGTTATCAGACACTGAGTTGTCTGCTTGTCTTCTGTTATGTTGCCCTTAAAGTGGCAGTTAAGCCAGTATGTTTTGCTTCCCTTTGGGTGTGCTGGGGGAGGAGGCTGATCCTAGCTGTACTTTTCATTTAAGTATTTTGTTGGCCAAATTGTCACTTTTACTACTGTTTTTTAACCCAGTGCCTCAGCTGCATAGTTTAAAGCTGTGTGGATCCTGCGCCTCTGGAGCCACAGCACGGGACTGTGGTACTTCATCTTTTACTGCTGATAAGAGTATGTGAACTGCAGATTCCTCCACGGCTGCACTTTCTGTTTTAGCTAAATTGCTTCTGAGGTATTTCTGTCAATGGAGGGCTGCTTTATACATTTTTGTGATAGCCCTTATTTTTGCATTGGAGCAGTTGGTTTTGGTAACTCATACCTACTTTTAAAACAAGTTCCAGCCTGAAAGTTAAAACTGGAGAGGTCTGTCTTTGTTTAAAGTTCCTGCCTTTCTTGATACCACAAAGCGACAGAGAACTTGATGTTATGGAGCAGAAGAGTGAAAATGTATTTAGTAGTGCAAAATGAGTATATGGTTAATAAAATGATAAGCAGATAAAAGTGAGTAGGTGTTGAAGTTGATCATTTTGCATGAAATGAGTTGATTATTATCTTGTTAATTTCAATAGGTACTAAAATCTACTAAAAAAGAAATAGTGTGTTATTTTTACAGCAGTAGAATATGTGTAGGCAGCAAGTATGGAAAAAACAGTTCTCCACTTATCCATTTAATTCTTCATATTATTCCAAGGTGGCAAATGTTCACATGACATAGGAAATACTGTTTCTCATGAAAACATATCATCTACTTTTGGTTTTCTTTCTGTTAAGATTATGCTTTAAGGGAGAGATTCTGAATTCTGTGGCCACTTCTTTCACAGAATGACGTAAAAGTTCTCGTTTCATTTTAATTTCCATTTTCATCGTTAGTCCAAGAATGAACAAAACAAATATATATATGTTGTTTCAAAAATAATATTCTCAGTTCTTGTTCTGCGGTGCCCCGTGTTTCAAGACTCCAATAAAGAGCACAGAAAGGACTGTAGATCATCATAATGAGTAACAAGATAGTGTGTTGCTTTCTTTAATGATCCGCCCGGCTCTAAAAACACAGTTCCTAATAAGCCCTTCTATTTAGATTCAACAGTTAATATAAAATGTCACAGTTTCTTCTTTATTGCTGTGCATCAAGACGATTGCCAAAATATTTTAAGTGTAAAAATGTCTTTGACTTACCTTAAAATAGAGAGAGGAAAGTATTCAGAAATTATTTGCATTTCAGGGTTGCATATGTGATCTGTGACGTGAGGAAGGAGTTACAAGTACACAGTCTCCAAGGTTTGAACTCTCAGTAATGAATATTTTTGGTAATGGGTTTTACGTGTAATAGCAACGGCTGAAATAGAGAACAGACTTTTTTCCTCGACTTAGTGAAAAGGCAGTAAACTATTCTGCTCTGCTTTAGCAACTTCAGAAACTTCAGGCTGCTGGCTTTCATGTACAGCAACAGCTGCTGAACTTGCACTAGTAATTTTGGAGTCTGCATTTGTATTTTACATCTTTATTCCTTCTCTAAGGTGAATCCTTCTGTTGTTGCCAGATAATCAGAGCAGTTGGTAGATATGTGAAAGAGTTATGAAAAAATGATGTTGTGATGTTTGTTTTCCCAAAAACCTGCACAAATTGTGCCTTTTTATTTCCAGGAGAATTCTACCCTCTTGTGTAAGAGAAGCAGCTTGGTAAATAAATGGCTTAGGACTCAGTTTTCAGTAGTTTCCTGGGGAGCTGAATTCACAGCTTGAAAGCTGTGAAACAGGCTTTAAGGTAGGTTTGTATTTCTGAGGATGTGGAGCACTCTACACATTATTCATGAAGTAATACAGTTATTCAGACACCTTTTTACATCTTTTTTGTAGCTATGTGGACTATTGCCTCTAAGTGGATGCTTAAGACAAGGAAACCAGTGTGTTATGGCCCTGACTGGAGTTTGCCCTTTTACCTCCAGACCAAGAGAAATAACTCAATTAGAAATGGTTAAACTGAAATTACAGGTCTTATCTCTGTGACATTTTTTTAGACATGCCTCATGTCATTTTTTTTGAAGACAATAATCCATAGGTTTGTGCCCTGAGACTTAAGCTTTAAAATGGTGTTTGGGTGCGTGATTCTGCTACCAACGGCTTTATGGAAAAAATGCCATGTATTGAACTGCACGTTGTGATAACAAGGTTTAATTTTCATCTGCAATGGACTTTTTGAATGAACATCTTGTATCTACTACTAATAATTCACAAACTGTTGAGAGATTAACTTACCCATTTTTCTGGCAACCTTCAGTGCTGTGGTAAGAGGCCACTGAGATATCTCTATGCCTGTGAATCACTCTGTCATACTTGACGATCCTACAGCTCCTTTGCTTTGTGTTTTTCAGCTACAGAAACCATTAGCTGTGAATTTTTACTGATTTGGAATGTCAAACTGGTGTAATTGGAATTTCAGAGGTCCTGTTATTGCGCATTTTTTTGTTGTTACCAACGTTTTAACTGGCAAAAAGATCTTTGAGATTAATAATACATTTACCTACATTAAGTATTCCTGTCAGACACTTGAAATGGGAGTAGGCAAGATATGTGGAGGAAAAAAACTTGCGCTACCTGTGTTTAATATGATGGTCAGTTATAGCACCATTTGGCTAAATCTACTCAAAACTGAACTATCAAGGCTAAAGAAATAAGTTTAGTTTTCTAATATATATTATCCATATTTCAGTTTAGATTTCTATCTCTGCTCTCAAGGAAGTTAGTTAAATCTATTTTCAGTAGCTTCTCCTGAGTGTTTTAAGTTTCCTTGACTAAATTTAAGATATGACTCTTAAGATAAAAATAATAGGAAAAGAATTTTTTGGTGCCAATTTAAAAATTGCTCTGAAAACTTAAATATAGCTCAGAAATTATCATTAGTGTTTTGAACTAATACAGTTTTGTCCCATACTCTTACAGTGAAAGTCACTTACATCCCTGCTTAATCAACAGGGATGGCAGCAGTTAGTCTAAATTATGAAAATGTTCAGGCACAGTCTGGAACCAAGTGGTGACAATTAAAAGTTGAACTGGCCTGACTTAGCGGGTGAATAATGTTATTTTTTTTATTTCCCACCCATCCTTCTCTATTTGCTGTTATCTCTCTCTGCTCTGAACTTTGTGGTTCATTATAGGGCTTCTGGGAATGCTGCCAGCAGGATGCTCCTGACTGATGGTTTTGAAGCCAAACTTCAGGGGCTCTTACAGTGTCTATCAGCTTCGGTGTTGCTGTCTCCTGGGATTGCTTTCAATTCGTACCATCCTACAGCGGGCTGTGAACCCGTCTGCTTCCCCTTGTCCGGGAGTTTAAGGCAGACCGCAGAGCAGCAGCAGATTAGGGGCATGCATAAAGAAAAAGGTACTTGGGGACTGAAAGTCAGCCACAGAGTCCTGTGGGGATAGGACTTCAGGTAGTAACTTCGACATGTCAATCTGGATTAGATGCAGGCTAGAGCTGAGTGCCAGACAAAATGATTTTGTGGTAGAGGAGAAAGATGGTTTAGTTGTGTGCCTTTAGGATTTCCCGGCAGGGGGAAAAGGTAAATGGAAAGTTTAGCAAGTCAAAATGAAGGCTGTTCTTGTTGACTGCCTTGCAGGTGTAATACTAATTAGAAATCATAATGCTTCAAGAATAGATGTTCTATATTCTTCAGACGGTTTGCTCTGGAAATGAGCACCTCATTATGTAAATTAAAATAGATGCGAAGAAGTAAAATGCATCAGACCTGATTTTTTTTTTTCCCTTTTAGTTTTAAGATTGTGCATACTTAAACTATTAAACTTCTGCAAACAAGCGGTGTGTGAAGTATGGTAAACTTGGAAATGAAATACCACAGAACCTATAGGCCAGTCCCTTCTGTCCAGTTAGCAATTAAAGAACTTAGTGCACTAACTGGTAAGAGTAAAATGTTGATAAAAGCTTGACCTAAATCTGAATAACAGGGGGGCTTCATTAATTGGATGTGTGGAGTGGCCATTGAACAGCAACACTGTCAGCAGGAGATGAGTTGAAATTAAGTGTGCTTTTATTTCCCTTTTGGTAAAGGGCTGTGAAGCCGGCAGAGGTCTGCTCGTTGGGGGTGCATGGAATGGGTTTTGTTCAGGTGTGTTCTGTGCAAGGCTGCTTGCATAGCCTCGTGCCACGTGTCGGAGGATAATGTTGTTTTTTTGGGCAGAGCTTTGAGTTCCTTCATTAGAAAAACTCAGAATAAATGTCAGCTAATTCGTAATTACTTCTCAGAAGTGACTATTACTCTCTTGGCAGAAGTGGCCAAGTCATTTTCTAACTTCAAGTGAGGATCAAAGCTGGATTGGAAATACTAGCATTTCTGTACAAATTATACTTCCTAGAAAAAACCTTCAGAAACTTCCAGGAAACTGAGCTGCTATATTCCTGGTTTATTTGACAGTATTTCGGAGGATCAGAAGAGTAAAAATACATGTGCCATCTCCCCCTCTTCCCTCCCCCTATATGAGCTAAATTTTATTTTTGTGAATGCACTGTTCAGTTCCTGATTCCCCCCCCCCAGCAATACATTCTGTAAGTTTATAGTTTCCTGTGTTTGCTTTAGTCTATAGTTTGCCTTGTCATTTTTTCTATAGTGTTAAATGATTGTAAATTATAAACACACTTATCTAACTTGTGCAGTTTCACACTCGGTAGAATATTGAAATACTAAATTATTGTCTTTATAAAAGAAAAATAT
>JAAGNO010021479.1:20569-36474 GCA_033439905.1 Ceryle rudis | reverse complement strand
ACCTCCCCTGGTGCAACTTGAGGACGTTTCCCCTTGTCCTGTCGCTTGTTCCTTGGGAGCAGAGCTCGACCCTCCCCCCGGCTCCAACCTCCTGTCAGGAGCTGTCTAGAGCCAGAAGGGCCCCCCTGAGCCTCCTCTCCAGGCTGAATAACCCCTGGTCCCTCAGCCAAATCGCTGGAACTAAAACTGATTTTTTTTTTTTTTTTTTTTTTTTCTTTAGTATATCTTTATTATTGCCCCTCATCACCTTTTGGAAAAGAGCACAACTGTTGTGTCCTTGAGGGATGACCTTTTCACTAGAAGCATCTGCCAGGTCAGTCTCATTTTCCTCAGGAAAATGTTAATTCTCCATCTAAGCTCTTTTCAAAACTGCAGGTCTCCCTCTCCCAGTCTGTTTGTTTAAATCATAATCATTTATTTGGAAGATGAAATGTGGGCTTTTATTTAATTTTGTAATTATATCATTCTAAAAAAAAATCAGTAGGTTGGGATTTATTTATTTATTTTTTGTTCTCATTTCCTCAGACTATTTACTTTGAGCTGGCCAGGCCTGGAGAATTTCATCCCAGAAGGTGATGAAAAAATGAAACCAAGGTGATGAAAAAATGAAACCATAAATGTAATACTGAAATGTTTAAATAACATCACCTTTAGCTGTCACCAGAAGCCAGCATTGTTCTTGCTCGCTGTGAAAGGAGTGGAAAGGGGGGTCCTGTCAATCAACCTGACCATATTTTTATGTGGTAATAGAGGCATTTATGAGAACTTCTGACTACATGGGAGTTTCACCAGTTTGGTTTTCAAGAACGAATGGCTTGTGATGTAATGATAAAGCTTTGTGAAAAGGAATGTTTTTGCCAGAGAAATGTGTTTATATTTTCACTTGTTCCTACTGCAAATGTGTAAGTAAGAGGGAAGGAGTCTGCTGGTAGCCTTGTTCTTATCTTTTCTCTCATTCAAATTTTGTTATGTTGCTATTGAAACCCTCCCACCCTGCTGAAAATGGCCTCTTTCCTCTGAAGAACATTTGCAAGCATAAGGCAGTTTCACTGCAGACTGTGGAAAAAAAAAATAATAAAAGCAAACTTCACATTTCAAGAATATTTAGTTTTATTACCAAAATTTCATTCATCTCTAGAATATGCAATTCCCATGTTTGCCCTTTCCCTCACCAGCTCGCCTGTGGTCCCGTCTGTAGCATCTGCTCTGACTAACCACCCGCCAGGGTGACACTTTCCCCTCATAAACATCTTCCTGGGTAATTATTTATTTTCAGCTCTGATCTAAAACTCACTGGAAATTATGGGAAGGTTTATATGTGTCTTAACGGAGTTTAGAGCAAGTACTGGCTCTTCAAAGTGCTCTAGGAAGCAGTTTGCAGGACAGAAGATGCAGTGAGAAGTAAGAAATAAAAGTAAGCCCCTCTAATGTTCATGAGGTTCAACAAGGCCAAGTGGAAGGTCCTGCACATGGGTTTGGGTAGCCCCTGGTATCAATCCAGGCTGGGGAAAAGGGATGGAGAGCAGCCCTGTGGAGAAGGATTTGAGGGTCCTGGGAGGTGAAAAGCTGGAGCTGAGCCAGCCCCGTGCGCTGGCAGCACAGCAGCCACTGGCATCCTGGGCTGCACCCCCAGCAGCGTGGGCAGCAGGGGAGGGGGGGATCCTGGAGACCCTGGCCTAGGTTTCCCAGAAAGGTGGTCAATGCCCCATCCCTGGCAACATTCCAGATGAGGTTGGACAGGGTTCTGAACAGTTGAAGCTGTCCCTGCTCACTGCAGGTGGTTGGACTTAGATGACCTTTAATAGTCCTTTCCAACCGAACCAATTCAATGTTTTTATGATTCTAAGCTGTTTTGGGGAGCACCTAGCCCTCACAAGCATTGCTCACATCCATTTCAGACCCATGAGGGAGACCTTTTGGGAGGGAAAAGTACTAATCAGACCTAATGCTTTTTTTTTTTTTTTGTCTCTCTATGAGCTGAATGCCAGAAGTGGGAGGAAAGGGCTCCTTGAAACACTTTGTGCCTGCAAAAAGCAAACCCCAAGTATGCCCGTATGCTCTAGATACCAGATTTTCCCCTCCATCTGCTTTGAGATCTGAATTCCTTCTGTCCCTGATGATTTCATTTGCAAAAATGTAGTGGGCTGCTTCTGCCACGAGCCATGTGGACAGGAGAGGGGTGGGGGGGAGGGGGTTTACATCATAAAGATAGCAGAATCACCCTCATAGCGCATTGTGATTTATTACTCTGTCTTGTGGCCTCAATAACTTCGGTATCTTTGCACAGCATCTGCTCTGGATGCTTGAAGTTTGCACTGTTTCAAGTTGCTGCAGCAAGTCAGCCCTCCCCAGCTTCCAGGAGAAGTCAAGAGGGCTCTTATGTCTGAGGGTTATTCCCCATCCTCACTGCACCCAAGTTATCTGGGGCCAACACAGCATCCCCCATCAGTGGTAGGCATCTGGCGTCCTGGGGAGGGATGCTCGTGTAGATTTTACTTATAAAATCATCTCTCTGGTCTGATTTCAGCACTGATAACAGCAAACACAGAAACAGCTGTGGACTTGGAGGTGTGGGACAGAGCAGAGGGAGCAGTGAGAGGTGACATCATCAGGATGCATCAGGAATCATCACGATGATGTCCTTGGGCAGGGATATACTTTTCTGTAAGTCTTTTCTCTACATCTTTTACTGAGTTTATTGCCCAGGTAAGCACTGCCTTTCCAAGAGTCTTGCAATGCCTTTCCCACACAGCCTTAAATGCCTTTCCTTTCCCCTCTGGGCATCTCCTCCTTCTTTGCCTCAGCCTCCACAGAGCACAGGAGCTGCAGAAGGATGTTTCAGGAAAATGATTTTGCTTTAAAAATAGCCAGTTCATCTCAGCTCTCTTTTGCAGGGAAGGACCCACTACTGCACCAACAGGGAGTTCCTGCTCCCAGAGACAGCATGTTTCCCATGCTCCAGGAGACTCAACAGTGTCATAAACCCACTCACCTGTGACAATGGAGATTTAGGGTATGAACCAGCAGGTACCTTTGCTAATTCCTACAAAGTGAATGGCTCCAGCTGGAGATATCAATCTCCAGACCATGCCTAGGATGGGAAAATTTCCTCGTTCTATATCTGGCACAGCAGGGACATGACATTTGGCATTGCAAATACCAGGAGAACACCTGCACACCAATGGAGGGAAGAGGGGAAATTTTTTCTCTTCCTCTCACATGCATTTCAGGAAAAAAAGCTTAAAAAGTTTGAATTTATCCCCACATAAACCAGAAATGCTTTTGAATTCTTGCAGGATATAAAATAATTTCCCAGCGAGCTTTATGAAATCACAGGTTGGTTGATGTTGGAAGGGATGTCTGGAGGTCATCTGGTCCACCCACTCTGCTAGTGGTTCAGAGTCCAGCTGGTGACCTGTAACTAATGGTGCTCCCCTCTATCTCCAGAGGTCCCTTCCAACCCCTATCATTCTATGATTCTGTGCTTATACAGGGCCACCCAGAGCCAGTTGCCCAGGACCATGTCCAGACAGCTTTTGATCATCTCCAGTGATGGACACTCCATGACCTCTCTGGGTAACCTGTGCCACTTCAAGGGAAGAAGGATGTGAGTCTTGCAGTTCACTCTGAAATGTCCTCAGCACTGTCAGCTATTTGTGAATGCCGGGTTTGACACTGGCCATGTCTTTAATTCCAGTGGTGTGAAATATCACCCTGGGTGAATTTGGCAAGTATTTTTCTTCCAGAATTTATCCTTGAAACCCACAGATCTCATCAGTGAGCAGCAGCACAACTCTTTAAAACTGGGCAGTGGGTAGGACCTGTTGCTTGTAATTATCTTTTAGTCTTTGCTGAGCTTCTGTTCTTCAAATTGCTGCTACAACTAGATATTTCCCCTCCCCAGCATTATCACTTGGTGTTTGCAATTATAACAATTTTTATTGTGAATGGTGGAAGAGAATAGCTGCATCAGCCTTGGTGGTGCCATCACCATGTCACAGCAGGCAGTGACTTTCTGCAAGGACATTGAACCAAAGATAAGGAAACACACCCATCCATGGTCTGTACCCCACCATGGTGCTACAGGCAGCTGGAAGCTTCCCACAGCTACCAGCAAAGGGAGCTCCTCACCAGCCCCCTAACTGTGTGTGGAAGTTATGACAGAATCATAGAATTACAAAAAATAAAAAGTTTCTCAAAATGTCTTTCCTGATTCATGAATCCATTGGCTGGTTCTTATCTTTCCTGATTCATGAGTCCATTGTACTGTCTTTTTTTAGGGGAAGCTTTTTGGGGCTTTTACTTGTTAGACTTTTTTCCTTATTATTTTTAATTTATGTATCTTTATGTCTTTTTAAACAAAGCATTACTACAATAGGTTTCAATTCTGTTTATAATACACTGCTGCTCAAGGAGACAGTTCTCACCTTCTTCCCAGGATGCTCCCACTGAAACCCTGGCCCCTTTGTCATGTCAGGGTAAACATTCAAGCAGCCACAGTGAGTTCGATGAATAAAAAATCCATCTTAAAAAAAGGTCCCATCCTTTAACCCTGCAATCTGGATCTGTGCCCTGAACAAAGGCTGTGGTTTGAGGTCAAGTTACTGCATTACTATTGCTGCTACAGGTGCTCCTTTTATTTTGCTGTTAGTGTTACTATTGCTACTACTCCTACCTGGCTTTCAGTGAGGAAATTTATGATAAATCTGCAAAGGTACAAATAAGGATAATTTTGCCTCTGGAAACAGACAACAGTTTGGGTACAATTCAGTGAAATCTGCAGATGAAGAAACCTCAGGCCATTTTCTCTCCCATCGTGGCTTTACTCTGACAGAAATGGTGAGTTGCTCCTAATGCCCTTTATTAGCATTGCACTAGGCTGGTGTCATGTGTATGTCCCTCCAGCAACTCATTGCAACATGCTGGAGAGACTGGCACCTTCCCTAGGGAAACCAGCTCCATATAAAATGGGAAATAAGATCATTTTTTGTGCTGAAGTCAGTGGTTTGAAACTCACCATCTGAAGTCTTGCTGCAGTACTGTTATATCCTAATTCCATCTGTCAAAGCTCAGGAGAATTGAGGTGATGAGTCTGGCATTGTGAAAAAGCATCGAGCTTGGGCAGAGAAGGGAATTCCAGGTCCAAAAGAAAATTAGGGAATCTGAAGCTGTCAGCAGTGGAAACACTGCTTGCCTGTTTAATGAAAAAAGGGACTGCTGAAATCCTGTCTTAAAGATGTGAGCAGCAGAGCTACTGAAAACATACTGTTTTCTGTCTTCAAAAACTTGTCTTACCTGTCTTCCGTAGATCTCTGCTTTCTCCTTAACTTAAGAGCCAGAAAAAAATTTCCCTTGTCTTCTCTGGCACAATCTTTATTGGACTGATTGAAGCATAGTAACTCCAGCTCTCAAACCTTTTCCCTCTGATTTGCCGTGTGTAAGTCAGTTCAGATTACTTTAGCTGGGGCTTTCTACTTGATTATACCTCTTCATTCTGGAATGGGCCAACTGCATCTTGAGAACATTAAGATCTTGCTTTTAATACCCCTCTAAACCAACTCCCAATTGCCTTTTGCTTGGCTGCTTAAACCATCCTAATGGCATCTACAAACTCCTCAGTTCCTCTCATCTCCATCTTCTTCTTCCTCTGTAAAGCACACTAAATAGACTATTTTCCAAGTTCAGGAGGGCTGAATTATTCATTGCAGAGGGATGAATGTAGCTCTTTTCATCTGTCCCTGAACGGATTCTGATCTCAGTGAATGCTTATTGTTATTCATAACTCCTCTCCCAGCTAGTATGGGTAAACAGCTTCAAACCAGTGGATTGTTTCCAAATTGTTCCTTGCTGTTCTCCACCCCAGGGCTGGTGGTGGCAAGTGTTTTTCCTACCAAATGGGTGGCTGAAAGTTCAGAAAAGGAAGATGAAAGATATGAAGCAAAGGAGAAACAGGGAATTATATGTATTTTTATATATATATTTTTTTTTCACATTGCTGCCCTTGTTCTTATGCACATGTGGATGTTTGCTGGGGAAAAAAAACGTGCATTCTTTGAACGTTAGTGGAAAACAGCATCCTTTTGTGGGAATATTCCCAATTAGCAAGTGACAATGGACATGGACACTGTCATCCAGAACAGCTGTCTGAGATTCGGAGGAGCGTGTGTGAAAACAGCAAGTCTCATAGCAAATGCTTCAACTTTCTTGATGTTCATGTCCTGCTCCTCCTCTAAAGAGCAGTCAGGCATCCACAGTCTTTGTTTCCTCTCACTGGGGTATTTGGAGAGGGTTGTGGGGATCTGGTAACAAAACTCAGCCTTGGATGTGAGGATGAACATCTGGAGACAATGTTCAGCCCAGTCACAGCCTGGACCACTTGGGAATCATGGCAAATATCTGGATTTGCATCATGCCCCATGAAATACGGGGTTTAGGATATAACTGTTGCATCAGGTTTAGTTTTAAATACAAAGGAGCTTTGCCCTTATCTCTGCTTTCCTAAACTGCATTTCTTGGGGGACCCCGAAGAAAATTCCATGGATTGCTCGAGTAACCCTTCTGAAGGCTACTCCCAGGTTACAAGGGAATAATCTGACCTTGCAGCTGTCACCTTGGCTTAGTTCTCTCAAATCTATTTTGAGGGACTTCAGAGTTTCCCACAAAGCATCACATGGCACACAGTGAAATGACAATGTGTAATTACTTAGTGGAGAAGTATCACTTCCCATATCCATAGGGAACAGACAGAGCTAGGTGAGGTGTTTAGATGTGTTGCTCCACCTCTCTCTGTGCATCACTTTGATGCTTCAGGAAAAAGACACGACTTTGGCAGTCGCAGGGGAAATGCTGTTTGCAAACAACGTGTAATCCCTTCAAGGGATTGGAAATAAAATGGGCTGAGGATTTCAGGTTCCTCAGCAAAGGAGAATATTTATCAGAGTAAGCATAGACATGGAGGAACAAACTGGGAGTTTATAAAGGAGCCACATTCAATTACTGAGAGAGAGATTGTAGTATTATGCTTGCATCCAGCAATAGATCACAGCTAGAAAGCTCAAGTAAACTTTTCTGCAGTGCAGACTCAGGGGAAAGATGATCCAGCGATCCGGGCACACTCAGGCAATCACAAAGTTATTCTTCCTTCACCCTTGAAGCCCTCTTCTTCACTTGTGTTTCCAAATAGTCTATGCAGCTGGGAAGGTAGCAGAGAACCACAACCCACCATACTGCATCTACATTATCCTCCAAACTGCAGCTGAAGTCCCTGCTGCAGGATCTCTTCCCTTGGTGGATACTGAACGATGGACAGATGGATTATTTGCACTCCAGGTGAAGAGAGCAGCAACCCCTTCTTTCACTTCCCAAATGGAGCTGAGATGATCTGGAAGTCACTGAGAGACAAGAAACGTGGATTATGACTGTCACTCCCACCTGCTCACTGCTGTTGGACTATTGCCATTACTTTAAAAACAATTATAATGTCACACCCGCATAAATCAACAACAGCCTCAGCACCAGTGGGGGCCACATTGTCTGAGTTATATTTTTTTCCTAGAAAAAGGGAGGAAAGAAGCAAACAGCAGAGAAATCCAGCTTTATTTATCAGGCTACAGCACTGGCACAGACCTGACAATGAGATGTCCATCTAAGGAAGGCCATGCCCAGAGCTCAGAGCAGTGGGTCAGATTTGGAGGAAGCCTTGTGATTACCAGAACTCCAGCCTAACCAGTAAAACATCTGGTGTCCTTTATTTTGGAATTCAGCTCCCAAATCAATCAATAGCATAAAAAAATCTTGACATTGAGAAAGAGTAGCAAGGTACTATGAGTTTTTGATATGGACATCTGCGGCAGGGTACCAGTAGATGATAACACAGCATCCCCTTTGGGGAACTGTGCACTTGGATGGCTTACCTGGTACTCAGCAAGCCCAGGAGGATCTAGGCAGGGTCAAGCAGCATCACTGGCTATAGGATCTGTGGGGGTTTCCCTGCTTGCAAGAAATGCCCACTGCTTAAATGCAAGGAGGAATGAGATTGAAAGTGTTGGTTGAGACCATAGACCTTGCTGGAAATTGAGCTTCTTTAGTGCATCTGAGACCTGCAGCAATCAGCGTTATCAATCTTCTGTGCATCCTCTTAAAAATGTAGAAAAAACCAATTTAATTGACCTCTGAGCTAACCCTTGTCTCTTTAGAAGGTACAAGACAATGACTCTGATTGTAGTAAGCTATTTTCTTAGTGCGTACCCATCATTGTCTGATGGGGTGTCAGAAAAGAAACAGCTCAGAGGCCTCAGGGCAGGAGGTTTTTCTCTTTATTGGGCTGCATCCCTCATGAAAGGGTCATTTTCTGGGGAGTGCTGGCCAGGTTGTCCTCCAGAACTGTTATTGCTCTGGTACCAAGTGTCAGCCCTGGACACGCACCGCACCACAACTAGGTTTGCTTTTATCTTGTCCATGGATCAGGGTCTCAGCCTCACACTTGGAGTTATCACACTCTCTTCATGACAGATGAAGGGAAAAAGAGCATTTTTTACTCCTTATGAAGAGAACCCTTCTTCAGTGCCACTCATCCAGGGCTTTCCTTTGATTAGTAGTCATGTATTTTCATCACAGCTACAAGCTATGGCAAATGGATCTCCAGCTCCTTCCTTACCTGCTCTTCCCTCTCCTTAATGTCTTCTGCTCTGCTTTGCTTTATTTGCTGCACTGTGGGGGAGGTTGGGCCTGGGGATGGGATGCCAGGAGCCGTTATCAATGTTTGGTCCAATATGCTGTGAATAATCACACAGGACTCACGACTCAAAGATACTTTGTCTTTGCCCCTACACCTAATACCTCCATCCCAAACGAATGTGAGTTCTGTCCTAACTACTCAAATCCCCCAGGATGGGATTGCTTGATTCTCTCTCACTGCCCTTCACCAGACATTGCTTTGAGTGAGAATCAGTAAATTCCATTCCTTCCATCCCTGTGCTCAAGACATCTGAATTTTCACTTGACTAGCATATTATCTGTATCTACAGGATCTCTGCTTTACCTGCCAGGGCTCCTTAAAGAACTGCACGAATAATTTAAATGGCTGGTTTATTGTTAAAGGCATGTACCTGATTTCCCTGGTGTTCAGGAGGAGTCAATCGTCCCAGCTCCATTGATTTCAGAATTAGAGTGTCAAGGATCCAGCCCACACCTTATTGAAATCAATACCAGTGATCAGGACCACACAGAAACTGCTCATAGGCTGTTACCTTGATACCAAGTCAAGTTAACTGGCAATGACAATAAGTTCCATTGAATCAGATAGACCATTAAATTTAGACACTCACATCCCAAGCTGAAGCTCAAGCTAAGTGTTAGCAGGAGAGTCATCATTGCTTGCTTCCAAGCCTGACCCTTCTCACATTGGGCACTTGTTTTAATTATGCAGGGTTTCCTTTTGTGTGCCGTATTATCTCATTTGTTTTGTGGGTTTTCTTTTTTGAATTGAGCGTGGCTGAAGGAAAGCTGAAAAACACTGCTCACCTGTCTCACCAGCACCATCATCTAAACCTCAGCCTCCCAAGGGCAGTCAGAATAACACCGCACACCAATAAAATCATCATATGTTCAGCTTGAAAGCGGTAAGACAAAATCAAGCCACCTGTAATAACAAAGACCAAGTCTTTTGATGGTGAGGAAGGAGGGAGGGCATCATTATGCACATTTTATTACTGCAGTTTTCAAACCTGGTAGTGATGGGGTTTTAATTCTCTGCTACGCTGGTGCTGTACCTGGATCAGAGATGGAAGGAGGAAGTTTTTAGATCCCCTGGACATCTCTTCTTTCTGGATGTGCTGCCTAAGGTGGCAATCAGGGCTTCTTGGGGTTGGCAGGAAGGTGGGTGCTCGCACAATGCCAAGCGGTCAACGTGTCAGGCAGCTCAAGAAGTTACACTGGATTGCCAGGATCTCCTGCCTGTGTGCTTCTACCTCCCCTCAGCTGCAAAGTAAAATGTGTTTGCTTAAAGCAAGATTGTTTATTGATTAATAATCCTTTTTAACTTCACTGCTTCATATGATTAGGAACGGGCAGCAATCTGAGTGAACATGTTTCAGGTCCTGGTGGGGACACACGTAGAAATAAAGCTCAGTTAATAGGTTAAGAAAGAGCATTTCTTTTTTTTTTCTTCTTTTTCTTTTTTTTTTTTCAGTGAAGCAGGAGTTAAGGACATATGAACAGCTTGTGGGAGAAGATCACTCTGCAAAACTGGGGAAGGGGAGGGTTACAGGGACAGGCCATTACTGCTGACAGGCAATAATGGGTGAAAATGCAGGTGATTATGTCCCCGTGCCCTTTATTTGCACACACCCCCAGTTCACTCTTCACATCAGGGGTTTGAAAGCATAACTAGTGCACAAAGACACAAAATAATCGAGGTGCCAAGTCAACTTTGAAGGTCACCTGGTCAAACCTCCCCCATTCAAAGCAAGACCAACCTCAAAATTAGATCAAACTCTGAAGTTAGACTGTGTGGATCAGGGTCATGAGCCTTTGTCCAGAACGTGATGCCACTTAGAAAAATGCATCTAGGTGAGGCTTTCCTCCTGGGGATGGCACTAGGTTTGCTGCAGTTTTCATAATCTCTACAATGGTCAATATAACTTTGAAAGCAAAAGCCACGTCCAAGAGGTCTTAATGAAACACATTTGAAAGGCCCTTTACACCTGAACACCATGAAAGAGTCCTAAGTCAACTAAAAATTAATCTTCCCCCATGTATTCACAGCTCAGGCTTATTTCTTACAGGCAGAAGCAGGAAGATATAATTTATGTGGAAAAAAGGGGAAAAAGAAATTTACTTTTGTTCGCCATGTACCAACAGGCAGCGATAAGGTGCAGCTAAAGTGGCAGGCTGCACTTTATGGGGATGAACTATTATTCAGATAAGATGGAGGCAAGAGATCTTAGCTGGGGTAAGGAAAAAAATACTGGTTTAAGGTTATTACGCAGGAAGTGCCCCGCTGCACGAAATCTATGGGAAATTGCATATTCTGTCACATTTACTTATTGAATCCCAATTTCATCGTAGCATGAGGAAAAAATACATCAACCTCCCTTGTAGCTCTTATTAGATTTCACAACCTTTCAATATTAAAATGCCAGCTCCGGTAACAGTGTTTCTCTCTCCATTTTCTCTCTCTTCCCCCTCCTCCCCACCCCTTGGTAACATGTCAGGATTGGAGATATGTTACAGAAACCATGGTGTGGAGATGGTCTGAACCCATATGCCACAGAATGAGTTGGAATTTCCAGCTCTGCAAAGAAAGATCCCTCCAGCTTTCTCCCTGTCCACTCATTTATTCTCTCGAAGTATGTGGACAGTCCTATGCTGAGAGCATTCTAGCCCAGGATTGCATCCCCTCCCTTTTTTCAGGGATTCCCCAAATCTGCATGGTTTACAGAGCATTTTAGTTCCTGCTCAGACCAATAGGAGCTTAACAGTCATCAGTTCACCCTGTCCTCCCCTCCCCCTTGGACTCATACTCCCAGCAACCTCCTTAACACACTTGAGTTGATTAATGAACCAACACCCTAATGCTAAAGGAGGATAAAATTGCTTGGAAGCCCAAATCCTGCCCCAAGCTGCTTCTCCTCTGGCCTGAGGGCTAGGCATTCATCCTCTTGCAGTGGGGTGAATCTGGAGGAGTGTTCTTGATTCTAGCTATAAGGGCTGTGTGCTCAGAAAGGACCTGAGATTTCAGGATTGTTTGAATGGATTAAGGCATAGTCCCAAAGATTATCCTACACCAGTGGACAAGGGAAGACCGGTGGATGTCACCTATCTGGATTTCTATAAGGCCTTTGATGCAATCCCTCACAACTTCCTTCTCTCTAAAGAGAGGTGGTAGATGCTCCATCCCTGGCAACATTCCAGGTGAGGCTGTCTGGGGCTCTGAGCAACCTTCTCTAGAATCATTAAGGTTGGAAATGACTTTATTGATCGTCAAGTCCAACTGTCTACTAACATTATCATGACCACTAAACCATGTCCTGAAGTGACACATCTGGATGTTTTTTGAACCCCTCCAGGGATGGTGATTCCACCCCCTCCCTGGGCAGCCTGTTCCAAGGTCTCACCAGTTGACAATAATAATTTTTTCAGTAATAATTTTTTCCTAATATCCAACCTAAACCTCTCCTGGCCCAATGTAAGCCCATTTCCTCTCGTCCTGTCACTGGTCACCTGGGAGAAGAGACCAACACCCACCTCACTACAACCTCCCTTCAGGTAGCTGTAGAGAGCAGCAAGGTCTCCTCTCAGCCTCCTCTTCTCCACACTAAACAACCCCAGGTCCCTCAACCGCTCCTCATCAGACATTTTCTCCAGACCCTTCACCAGCTTGGTTGACCTTCTCTGAACTCATTCCAGCACCTCAATATCAATATCCTGTGGTGCCCAAAACTGAACACAATACTCAAGGTGCAACCTCACCAGTGCCAAGTACACAGTACTATAGTTGCAGATGTCCCTGCTTGCTTCAGGGGAGTTGGACTAGATGGCTTTGAAAGGTGCCTTCCAACCCAAAACATTCTATGATTCTATGACCCATCTCTTCCACTCTGGTATAAGTGAGAGAAGGCAAACCCTGCTCTGGCTATCGGCAGAAGTGTTGCTTTGCCATCCCTAGCCTTGTAAATCTTCCCTTGCCGTGTAGGGAGCGCCCAGAAGAACTGGCTCTGGAGTGAGTGGGTGTTTAGTGTCTCAGAGATGGGCTGGGAGTGCTGTGCCATGAAGTTATCAATCTCTCGCTAATGTAAAAGAAAAATCTCACCGTACCTGCTGCAGGGCAAAATATGCTGCTTTCTCTAGCCTTAAAATTATTCTTTTCTGTCTGTAAACAGATTGAGGGAAACAAATGGTTTTCCCCAGTTAAATGTATTAAAAAGCAATCCAGGCTTATCACCTCTCCTAAGGTGGGGAGGAGAAAACAGTTGCACGCTCAAGGAGTGGATTCCGTTCCTGGACTCTGCAGAATGGACCTCGTATATTTAGCCTAAGCAGTCTCTACCCGTGATGCTTTCCTGATCCACCTGCCTCTAGGGAGAGGACAAAAGCATGCTGAACTTAGGTCAGTTCAAGAAAAATCCCAGCTATCTGATCTGAGTTTGTAATGGGCCACAGGAGAAATAAATCCCATGACTCCACAGGAGGAGCACAGGAGCCAGCAATGGGAAAAATTCTGCAGTGCCTGAGGCTCAGTTCAGATAAAAGCTGCAGCTAATTATCCAAACAAAATATTCATATCTTTGAATCAGCAAAATGGGGCTGGAAACCTGAAGGGAGCAGCTTCTCCTGTGATGTCTCAGTCCCTTGGCTTTGGTCTCTGTCCCCTGGCAGGAAGGGCAGCACTAAGAAATTGCCCAGTGAAAAGTGTCCAGGACTTCAGGAAGACCTTGCCAAGGGCCAGCTGAGCCACTCATTTCTCTAAACACTTCTAAGAAACTCTTCCTTCTTTCAAAGAGAGGAAAGCAACATTACATCATCCCAAAAGCTTGTGTCAAGTCTGCTGGACCTTTTCTAATTTATTACCCCACCTCTTAGGTAGGTTCTGGCACAAATAAAAAGCACTGCCAAGGTGAGACACAGAGATAGGTGAGATATGTGCTTCTTCACACAGCCCAGAAACGATGAGTGACAAATTACCTTAGTGGACTTGAACAGCCGTGAAAAAAATAAATAATTAAAAAAAGTATTAAACCCCCTTCTTCCTCTGAAGCACTCTCTCTGAATAAAAATAAGAGTGCTGAAGCAGCACTTTCTGTCCTAAAAATCCCTGTGTGCTTTTCCAAAGGAAGGTCAAAGCTATTGCCCCTGTTCACAGGTGTGGGAAAGGAACTGCTGCTTTTTATAAAGTTTTTGCCACCCTATGGCATGACCCTGTTTAATGAGGTGACTGGGCATCCTTTTTTTCCAGGTGTTGAACCAGTCCTGAAGGTTTCTGTGGGACTTCCCACCTTTATGCTGCCTTCTTGTTCTCCCTCCTTTAAAGAGAGCAGCATAGTGCTACCCCATCCCAGAGGCCAGATTTGCCTGACATTTGATGTGTTTCCTCTTCTTCATCCAACCAAACTCCTGCAGCAATCTGTTACAGTGAGAATGGAGCGAAGAGTAAATGAAGGTGAAGTTTCATGAAATTAAGATTTTCCTCTTCCTTGGCCCCTTTTTGAGATTGCATCTAACTAAAACTGCTCATCTCTTATCTGGCAGCATGTAAGTCCAAGTGAAAATCAGACAACAGAGCCAAACGCACCATCTTCCCATGTGCCTTCCTGGGCTGTCCCCACCCTGCACCTTATTTCTTTTGGAGGTGCTTGTGTTCATCCTGCAGCTCTATCTACCCCTCTTCTTTCCCCATCTTTCTCCTCCTCTGTAGCATCAGTTTTTCACAGAATCACAGAATGATAGGAGTTGGAAGGGACCTCTAAAACCATCTATCCCAACCCCCCTTCCAGAGCAAGATCACCAGGAACAAGTCCAGGCAGCTTTTGAAAGCCTCCAGAGATGGAGATTCCACCACCTCTCTGGGCAGCCTTTTCCAGTGTTCTGTTACCCTCACAGCAAAGAATCCCTTTCCATCCCTTACTCCAAGTTACAACTTCTTGCCCCACTTATGCCTCAGATTAATTCTCTTCCTTCTGTCAGGCTGCTGTCTGGAATATACTATGAGGTTGTCATCCATCCACATCATCTCAACACCTCAAGTAGCCTGAAATTCTCTTGATCTGTCTGTAGCTTTTACTTGATTTAGCTGCATCAGAAATTTCTCTGCTTGACCAGGTGTCTATGGCTAATGTGTTTTAGTTGTGTTTATCTTTGTGTGGCGGTCATAGCTTTATATAGCAAACAATAATAGAGAACTGCTTTATGTAGAATGAGACGCTTACAAGTCTGAAATAATAACAAAGTGTAGAGAAATACAAGCTTGGTATGATAGCAGAGGTAACCAGATGCAGAGACACGGGAGCAGTGAAGAAAATGCAGAAGTGTAAAAGTCTGTCAGCAAGCATGTAAAAATGGTCCCCAAAAAAATCTTAAAGGGAAGAAGAAGAAACCATCAACATGAACACCATATTTCTTCTAGGGAAGGACTCTAGATGCTGTAACATCCCACCACCAGCAGACTGAAGTCATCAAGCCACAGAAGCCATGGAAAGGTGAGCAGAACACCAACAAAATGTGAGAAACCCATAACTGGTCAAACAACAATTTAAACTGCATTAATATTTTTTTTTTCTTTCCTTTATCAATTACCTCTGGGCTAATAATGATTATATTCTTAACATTTCAGTTACGCTACCAATAAATACTTGTCTTTACTTATATATACAAGGTGTTGTTCCTCTTTACCCATAAACAGCTTTTGAATGTAACGTGTGTTTTAAAGATGGTCTGAATATGAGGACATCACTACAGGGATGAGAGCTACTGTGAGTATTAGAGGTTATTACAAAGGTGTGGAGGATGGCAATGAGTTTAGGAGACTCCATATCAAACAAGATAATGGACTGGAGAAGTCAAAGAACTACTTGACTTTGAATGGTGATTTAACACCTAACTCAACTTTGGTTTTGTGATAATGTGCCACTGCTGGCAGGTGAATGTGTAGCCCTATTCAACATTATCTGGTAGTGGGGACGCTGGGAGTTTGGAGGCCTGAGAAGTTGTGAGGTGCTCACATCTATTGGTAATGAGGATCAAAGAACTGAGTTTGGAAATAATTCATTTCATATAGGACTGAACATTCAATATCATACTTTTTACAATGCCTGGAGCTAGGTAGGAAACAAAAATCTATATTGCTTCATTCCAGACTGCATATTCTAACAACTGTCCTGTGTTTGGTGTAACAGTAAGCCCAGTAAGCC
>JAAGNO010021479.1:2192-14010 GCA_033439905.1 Ceryle rudis | reverse complement strand
CTGTGTAAGGACCCTGCTAGGACCTCCCTTTATATCTCTACAACTGTCTCACACCTCCCCTCCTCCCCTCCCCTTCCCCCCCCCCTCCCTCCCCCCTCCCCCCCCCCTTACAGAAACTGTTCTCTGCTGACAGGAAAGCTTGTTCTTCTTGTCCCCTCTTTTTTGCTTATATCCTTCTACCTGTATGCTCTGCTGCCTGGATATATGGTCAGGTATGTCGTAGTATACCTGCAATCTTACTTTGTTATGGGTTTGCCAACGCTATGATGGAAGGAAGGCTCCAATACCTTTTTCAGGGTGGGTTGAGTCAGCCAGAGATGGAAAAGCTCGGTATAAGAAGGAGAGGAGGGGATGTTTCTGTCTGCTTCTTCTCTTTCCTCCTTGGAAAGAGATGCTGGTTAGTGTGAGAACGTCTAAGGCTGTGGCCACCAGCACAAACAGGCTAATAAAGCCCTATTCCTTCAGTGTCTTTTTGCACTTTCTTGTTGATTTCCTTTCCCCTGCCCAATGCTATCAGCCATGCTCTCACCATGTCTGACCTTTAGAGGAAAGGGAGTTTACTATGGCTGTGGTTGTTCCTGAGCATCAGCAAAGCAGGAAGAGAAAACCCAGTTGAAACTGCACTGTGTGCATGCTTGTGTGTTTTAGATACTGAGAGAGCAAGCCTAATTTATTATGAAACAGAAGTTAGCTTTACATTTTCGTAATTAGGGAGGATGCTAATGTTGCATGATTGGAAAATGTCACCCTGCACAACTAATTTGAGGACTAATTGAAGTTCAGCATCATCTGCAGCTCCTCCAGTGATAACTTTTTTTGCAAGGTGCTGCAGAAATGCAGAGAGTGGTTTGGAGAGAGTAATTTATCACTTTGTTTCCTTGCAGATAGAGGGATCTGGGAGGAAATGGCCAAAAAAAAAGAAGCAATACCAAAGCCCAGAGCCTTAGGCTGGTGGAACGAAGCACTCCATATAACCACAAATGACAGAGTTAATTATCCTACGGCTGCTGCAGAGAACAATACATTTCTCAGGCGCACTCTGTCCTGCAGAGCTGCTGAAGAAAGTTGGATTGGGCATGTCATTGTACCACAACACAGCATCACAAAGGTATGGATGGGCCTGCTCTTATCTAAAGTGCACTGGGGATTGCTTTGTGTCCTGAATACAGAAGAGACAGAGGCACTGCAAAAGGCACACACAAAACGCTGCAAGAGTCAATTCTCCTCTTTGTCATCCACAAACTGGGTTTCTGTGGGGAAAAGCCAAGCCTTGTTCTGGTCTGAAATGATGTAACACCACTCATACTTGCACAGTCTTGCTCTAACAAAGAAAAGCTATGGCTCTAACCCTTCTCAGACTTCCCAGGGCTGTGTACTTAGACACCTGCCCCAGCCTCTCCAGATTTATTTATTTTGCTGCAAGTTTGCAGACACTTGTCAGGTGAGATCCTGTCTGCTCAAAGCATGAGGAGAACCTATCAGACCTGGACGTAGCTCTGCCTAGACATGCTAGGCAGGCATTATCTGTGGGACTCAGTTTCCAAGGTGTGTGACACTCAGGAGGTGGCACTGCACAGAGTAAAGGGGCAATATTCAGCCCCTGTCAGGGGTTATACAGAACAGCTCCACAGGTCAGTCCTCCTAACTCATTGTCTCTTAAAAGGGCTATAGCCATATGCATTATGCATAAGGACAAAGCAAGGGTTTGTGGTACTGGTACTCTTCCTGCCTCCAACCATTTGAGACTCAGGGACTTCCAGGGCTAGATATGCTCTCTATGGATTTAATAACACTGACCAGATTTTTCTTTGAACTTTGCTGCTCTTCCCTGAACCCTTGTTAACTTTAAGCACCAACTATATCTCCATGGCAAAAAATTCCAGAGGTCAATTACTTCTCCTCTGGGACCACCATGTTCTTGCACTGGAGAAGACCATGAGAAATCATTATCCACCCATCCTTTCCTTGATACTAATGATTTTATATACTCCATCCCATGTCTTCTCAGTCATCTCTCTAACAGCTTTGATTATATTCTTTCTCCCTGCAGAGAGTCCATTCCAGCTCTTTAAGCACCCTTGTCTTAGACCCTTGGTCCCATGACTTCCTTTCCTCTTTTCCTCTTCACAACTGATGGTCTGCGAACCCTAGAGAGAGGGAGTTTATCAGGTCTTATGAAGAAGACGACTTCTACATGTCCCCTTGTATCAGATACCACTGGAAGAGCTCAGGTATTTGCATGCATCATCTCTGAGTAGGCACCTGCAGCCTGCTTGGGCAGGATTTTTACATCTTTGGCCATGAGATAGCAAGTGAGAATATTTGTCAGGAGGGAGGTAGGGGGTGAAGAGCAGATCATAGGTGCCTATTGAACTGGGCTTCATCCCTCTTTCAGCTTTCTCTGAGATCCCATAGGTCTGGAGAAATCAGAACCAAAAGGATGGACTTTGTTGGCTCTGGGACTCATTCCTATGGTTGAGAAGGAAAGGATTTCTGCTTCCATCCAGGCTCCTCTTCTTCATCCAAACCTCCACGAGGGGGAAGTGGCTGTGGCTGTAAGATGGATTCCCCAATGCCCCCATCACTTCTCCACCCCTACACAGTCTATCAGTGAGGAACACAAAAGAAGCTGTGAGCTCCTATGACATACAACTCATTGCCAGCTGACTCCTCCATCTTAGCACTGGGACATCCCACCTGCTGGGAAGTGGGCCAGCTGCTTCTTAAAACCTTGGAAGCTTGAGCTGCAGGTGGCTCCCTATCAGCCCCATCCTGGGGAGAAGCCCTGGGATTCAGGAGGGAGGGGAAAGAGGGGGTTGGTTGGGCTTTGCATGCTGTGATTTACTGCCTGACATAAACATGCAGTGAAATTTAATGTCAAAAGCACCTATTTCACTACGCAGCTTCCTCCAGACCCCAACCACAGTTAACATTTCACTCCACAGAGAAATCTATAGAGCATGTCTCATGCATGGGCGCTCTCTGAGAGATTTAACATAGACGTACACAGGGTTATAATGAAACACACACACACATCTCAGTTTAATGTCCCAGTGTCACCCAATGGGGAAATCACACCAGCTCTGTAAAGCCCCCTGCACTACATTACAGGAGAGTTAATTCACTGGAGGAAACTCTAATCTGATTTCATCTTTACAAGCCAACATTATTATTCTTTTCCTTTCTATTCTTTCATGCTTAAACTGATCCGCTGTCACTCTTTGTCTCTCTCCATCTCCAGCCTGTATTGCTTTCAGTGCAGCCTGTCTCCATTTTATTTTCTGACTCCTAATATTCAATTTCATTTTAAAGCCTGTCCATGCTCCCTCCCTCTTCCCCCCTTCCCCTTCTCCCCCTCCCCTGCAAATCACCCCTCCTGGCCTCCATGACACAGCTTTCTTCCTGATTTTTCTCCCTGTGATTTCTCCTCCCTTTCTTCATTATCAGCATGTCAGATTAGGATCTGACAAGAAAGTAGAATCGACTGTTCGTCCAGAGCTTTATAGCCTAAGCAGGATTAGTTACCCTGATCTAAAGGATATTTTTATTTTTCAGTAACTGGAATACATCTAAAGATTTCCATCATCTGACTAAATCTGTGGGCTTCTGGCCTTTTCCACTGGGAAATGGGCAGTCCATTAAAAACTGGTACTTGGCACTGTAAATATGCATCGTGGAGAGAAGATAGTGCTTGAACAGCAGGCTGACAAGAGGAAACATAGGGGATGAAGTTCCAAGGCTTGCTGGATGGAGATAGCTGGAGTAAGAGATGTTTTAGCCAGGAGCAGTCTCACCATGGACTGCTCTCATTCCAGGGAATATTTTACTGTTCAAAAACCACCTGGAAAATACCAGCAAACCTCAGCCCATGACCATTCCCACACTACTCCCTTCTGATGAGGCAGGGATGCCATAGACAAATGTATGCTGTTATTTTGGGAGCCTGATCACAAGATCAAAGAGCTGTTCTGGGCTTGGAGGACATAATGCATTAAAATGATGAAGCTGATTTTCACACAATGGTGCAGATTTTTGCAATGAGAGCAGTTGGCCTTCAAATTCTTGAGCTGTAAAATCTCTCTGTTTAATGTAATGACATGCTGTCTCATTTATCCACAGAGCCCACACCAGGTAACGCTCTGTCTCAAGCCATAAACCTTTAAAATTGGAAGGAGAGCGCTGGGGCTGGCAATGCAGAAGCAGAATAAAGGCAAAGGAGGTTGATGTTTCCCTTTGAATGGAAGGACTGAGTTAGTGAGGGCTCCTGGGAACCCAAAATGGGGTAGAATACAGGATCATCAAGGTGAAGTGATGGGTTCCTTGTGGGCTGAGGTGCACAGATACACCCTTGCTGTCCCAGCCAGGTCCTAAAGGTTCATCACATGTGGAAATCAAGCGTGAACAACCCCTGTGATACAAAAAATATGACTTGGGAGCCGCATGATTTTACTTTCCTGTGCAGGTTTTGCCTCCTGCTCCCTCTTGCATCTGAGCTAGAACATCAAATGTAGTTAATTTAGGGATATTTTCTCTCCTTTCACACAGGGATTCACCCAGTGACCTGGACTGCCACTATTTTTGGCTGTGGTCACTGGCAGAAGTTTCGAAGAAAAGTGCCAGTACACTCCAAGAGAGAGAGGGGCAAATCATTTGTTCCCCCATAATGAGGTATCCTCCAAACACTTCAGAGATTAATTTAAAGTCTGAAACATAGGATGTTAGATCCCTCTTGAGAGTTTTCTTTTTAATGTTAGCTGTTACAGCTTCAGATGTTCAGGTTATCCTTATAAATGTCCAAGCCATCTTTGGGTCTGGCTGAGTTCCTGGCCTCACTGACATCTTATGGAAATGAGGCCCTCAGTCTAATTACACTTTGGATGACAAGAGATTTCCTTTGTATCAAATAACTCTGTCTCATTCTTGTCGTACGAGACAGAGAGGAGAGCTATTCCTAGCCTGCCTCCCTCATTTTATGTACATCCTCTTGTCTGTCCCCTTTCCTCCCCTTTCTAATATGTCCAGGTATAATTTCACAGGCTTTATTTACAGGAGATATTTCTTAGAAAGTTAATCCTTCTTGCTCATCTCCAAAATCTCTCCTTTGTCCATCTATAGACATGTTGACCTTCCAGGTAAATCATAATTTACATGATCGCAATGCAGGATATTCTGTAATGCTGACCAGCTCCTTCCAGACGCCATAAGGATATGGCATAGAGATATGGCATAAGGAAGGAGTTTGTCAGTGAGGATATCGTGTAAGATACACAATGCAAAGTCTGCTTTACTGTTCAAATACAGCTGTCCCTGGAGCTGACTCTCTAGGTTCCCTCTTGCTATAATATAGTTAACAGGGAGGTCAATAAAGTCAGTAAGAAGGTTTTTTTTGGGTTTGTTTTTTTTTTTTTTTCATGATGTTTTATTCTGGGACAGTTAACTGTTCAGCTGCCTGGTGGCTTTGAAACAGCCTGTGGTGTTGTCGGAGTTATTGGGAGAGTGTGGGGAATTGTCCTAGTTTGAGTTAGAACAGAACTGAATCCAGTTCACATCTGCTGCTGAGTCCAGTATCAGACTCCCTCAGTGCCTGCTCCACAGCATTAGTGGTGAGGGTAACTGCTATCAGAGGCACTGGGTTCGATACTGGTTTTGTATGAATGCCTTTTTATTTTTATTAAAGTTGTTCTAGCTTTCTTTTCTAATCAATAAGTCTCTCTCCCTTATTCTCTTTCTCTTCCCCTTTGGGAAGGAAAAAGGGTTAATAGCATCTGTTATAGGTCTATCAGTCTGCACTGAACCTAAAATATGACAGGAATGTTTGAGTTACTCAGCAAGGATGTGAATTTGAGTTGGAGATACACCACAAAGGAGTAAGTGTGAGGATTTGCTTTGGCTAAAGGATCACACAGACATGGAAATAAACAGGAATGAGCACCTCAGGAGAAGGTGGCACTAAGGGCTTGTTGGCCTCCTCTACTGATGATGCTCTGAACTTCTTAGGGTAAGGATAATTGAACATGGGATGTGAATGAGTGTGAAGTATATACAGAAAAGGGACAAATGAGTAAGATCAACTCAGGGATGCTTCAACTGGTGTAATCCTGATGGGAAGCTCCCTTGTTCCTCACCCAAAGTCAATGATCCTTCTTGATCACTGGGGCTCACTTAATGCTCAGTTTCAGTCCCTCAGCAAACCCAGCCATGACAATTAGTTGTGACTGCTCTTCTGCCTGTCAGTCTGATCCAGCAGCTCTCCAGTCAGCCCCTCAAAAAGCTGGGGACAGACTGTGACAGTGCAACTCCCCCATGCTCTCTGTTTTGTTCCTTTAAGCAAGCTTTCTTTGAACGGAGCTGATTTGGCTTAAGCTGAAAACTGAGCTAAACAGGCTACAAGAGGCTGTTCAGAGAGATCAAAGGGAGTTAAAAATAAGTGAAAGAAGAAAAATGCACAGCAAAGAGAGGGGAGCAGCGTGAAAGGGGGAGCTAGGGTAAGAGTACAAAACACATTGCTCCTGTAAAAGGTGAATCTGCAGAAACTGTGTTACTGCTCATGTGAGTTTTCTCCTAATCAGAGCGTAGAAACAAGAAGCAGTGCAATACTTTCCCCATGTTGCATTAAAACGCCTATCATTTTCCATTTGAAGCTACTAATTTCAAAATCATTAAGGGAGCAATTGCCAAGGCACATTTGACTGAATTGCTTTTCTGAGGCCAGCTCTCAAAAACGACATGGTGAGGACAGCTTTTGCACCCTCTCTGGAGCAACTTTCCACTCTCAGCCAGCAGATCCCACTGTGGTCACCAACAGCAAAGCACAAGCCCTTAGTCCACAGCAGCTTGGAAAAAGTAAGCAGAAGCAATTTCATGCCTCCCAGTTAATGCTTTGCACTTTACTTTGAGAGCTTACTCCTTCATCCTTGTGTTCACAGATGAGCATCATCTCCCTCTGGTAGGTTTTTACCATGACTTTGTTGGTATGTGCCCATGTCCAGCAAAGGAGAGAAAGAGCAGGGAAACAGCCTACCCAGGACCATATGGGTGACAAGGTCAGAAGCAGTGTCACTCACAACACAAAGCCTTTGTTTTCTACCTGCTTCCTTCTCCAGTATTTACTGGACAGCACTAAAAACTTGTAAGTTTTTGACTCATATCACCCCAGCAAGGATGCCAGTACTTACATCCCTGCTTTACATAAGGAGAAAATGGAGCACAAGGAGTTTGAGACCATACAGGATTGTGGATGTTCTCATGCTGGCTTAGAAAGGCCCTTCCTGGCACTAAATTAAGACCAGTCTTTTGGTGCAATGCAGAGGGAGATCCAGGAAACATAAAGCTCAGAGCACTGAGTCAAGTCCCTAGTTCCTGCCAAGATCAGGCCCATGTCTCAGCCTTCAGCTTTCTCTGTGATGGTATGTGGTGTTCACATTTCAGACTTCATTTAACATCCCAGACCCTAAATAATCTGCCCCCAAGAAGCCTGTGGCAGATTCACACACCAGTATGAAAGCATAGAATTCTAGAATTATTTGGGTTGGAAGGGACTGTTAAAGGTCATCTCATCCAACCCTCCGGAACTGAGCAGGAACATCTGCAACTAGAGCAGGGTGCTCAGAGCTCCATCCAACCTCCTCTGCAATGGCGCCAGGGATGGGGCAGCCACCACCTCTCTGGGCAGCCTGGGCCAGGGTCTCGCCACCTTCATTGCAAAACATTTGTTATTTATATGTAGACTGATATAATCTAGCGTTGTATCCCATAATCCCCTTTAAAATTCCAACACAAGCCCATCTACCTCTTACCAACAAACAAACAAACAAAAATCACCCCAACTCAACCCAGAGCACACAGGGGTCAGATCTAGGACTTAAACATTTCTGTTGCCTTACAAACTACCAACTAATGCAGACCCAAAGAGCTGGGTGAATTCTGATTGACCTGACACCTGCACTTATGGGTAAGAGGCTCCCAGAGCAACTCAAGAGAAGATGAGACAGTGCCAAGCCTATTTAAAGCAGTGGTTTTAAATTTAATTTCCTAGCTGGGGGAGTTGGGGGAAGGATAGAAGGCAACAGCTGTCTCATTATACCATTGAGGGTTCCTTAAGTGAAAACTGAATAGATTAGTCATGGAGAAAATTAAGACAAGGTCTTTAAGCCATCAATAGCTCCCGATTTGAGTGCAGGAGGGGAGGGAGTCGGTATTTTACTTCAGTCTTACTGTCTGGGGGTTCAAATTTTATTTTTAAATGTATCTTGAAGTCAGATGTGAAAGATTTTTTTTTTTTCCTCTCTCTTTTTTTTTTTTTTTTTAATGTTCCAATCCAGCAGTGATTTTTCTCCATCAGTCTCAAGGTTGATGTGTGAGGTTGGAGAAACTTGCAGAAGTCTGCATTGTATTTTTAGTTAGTAACTGGAGTCTTCCTGCTTTTTACTTCTAAGGAGAAAGACAGGATCAGTTCTACTTCCCACCCAGATAGCTCCTGAGCACTTGTCTAACTGTTACTCTTGACCTAATCAGTGTCTGCAGCTACATCTCATAGCTTCAACAGGAAGATCTGCAGGTGTCAGATCAGACATTAACATGGGGTTGGGGCCCTTTTTGATACTTTGGAGACTCCCCTGTGTATCTGCATCCCAACACCAGCACTGGGGGAATAATGTGTGTATGGTCAGTGCTTCTGACCACTTGTTTCACAGGTTCTCCTCATGCCCTTCGTAGTGCTATCTCTGCACTGGAGTCCAGCCTGGTCTCCAGCTCCTTTATCGGCTCTATCTCGCTGTCTCTCTCTCTCTTTCTGCTCTCCCTTCACAGCTACCTGAAGTATTTGATGTGGTAAGATGAAATCTGGTAGAGAGGGACCCCCAAATGGACCTTTACCTACTAGACACAATTATTTCACTGATTTTTGATCAGATCAATTGCCAGCTTAAGGTGATCAAATAACTAAGGTATTTATTGATGGAGAAGATGTTGCGTGAGCATTTCAAGAGCTTTACTGAGGTTAAGCTTTCTTACATCTGCTGCTGCTCCCCTGACCCACAAGGGTCATTACACTGTCATAAGAGGAAATTAGGTTGGTTGGATGCGATTTGTTCTTGGGAAATTGAGGCCGGATGCAACTTATCCCCTTGTTATTTTCTAGGTGCTAAGAGACAGATTGCTTGACTGTTCGTTCCAAGATTTTTCTGAGCATAGAAGTCAAGCTGATTTGTCCCTAATTCCCCAGACTCTCCTTTCTTTTTACTCTTTTTTTCAGGAGGATGATGTATTTGCTAGGTGATAATAGCTTTGCATTTCTACCAGATCGTATGGTTCAAATGACAGAGGGTTGCTCTGCAGTGCTGAAGGTCCTTTCTTCCCCGTGGGATGTGGGAGAGGAAGGGCAGATCTTCACATAAAGGTATAGCCATTATGGTTCCCACATCATAAAGCTAACTGGGGCAAGCCTGCCACAAGCTGAGGAGCTCTGCTTGGTATGGTTTCCCTGTGGCTTTTGCAGATAGAGTGCTGGAAAACATTCTACTTGTTTGTTTGTGTTTAAATCAAACCATCCTCTTATTAGGAAAAGTTGTTACAAGAGGCTATCTGGGAAATAAAAAATGAGCACAAACTCTTTTTTTTTTTTTCCTCTTTTTTTTCCCCCCAACTCAAGTATCATTTATGTTGAGATTTTAATTATTTCTTTTTCCTTTAATAATGAGTCATTGCATTGTTCTCCCCATGTGCTTGCATTGTTATGACTCTGAAAACACAATTAGAGTATACATTGCTAATTTCATCTTGAAGGGCGTATTGTGGGGAATTAAAAAATAAAGGCGGGGGGAGTTTGTGTTCACTGAGCTTGCTGCAAACAATAGCAAGCAGGGTTCAGACAAAACGCTGGCTGGGATGATGGCTCTTGTTTCCTGCCTGAAGAGAATGAACATGGCAGAGAACAAAGCCAGAGCTGAACACTTCATGGATTACGCTCCGTTGACCAAAATGCAAGGGTCGCTGTATGTGAATAGCGCAAAACAAAAGAGATTTTAATTGCAAGCATTGATCATACCCTTTGGTCACTGGCATGGGTTGCTATGGCTTCATCACTCAGAAGGTTTGCTAGCTGCAACTTTGCAAATATTTTTTAGGGCCCTCTGTCATGTGACCTTGTCAAAATGACAGAAAGTTGCTTCCCTGCCCCACAAACAATAAACAAATAAAATAAATTTTTCTTTTTTAAGGTTACAGCAAAACCCTGTTAGCCATCAAACTGCTGCCGTTCCTCAGGCCACAGTTTCACTCTGATATGACCAAGCTGTAGGAAACTAGGACTCCTGTATCCTTAGGCTAAAGAATAAGTTGTTCTCTGGCTTTTTCTTTGCTCGCAAATTACTTTTGGGTAGATAGAAGTAGCAAAAGGTCTGTGTTGTAGCCTTGCTATAGATCTGCTAGCTGGGAGCTCTCCTGGGAAGCCAGAAGAGAGATCACATCTGCCTCTCAGAAAACCTCTGTAAATACCAGGCTACAGTGCAAACGGAGGAGCTACAGCCTCCTGTGAGCGCATTTCTAAGGAGGGTAGCATGGTGCTCTGAACGAAGGTGGCTAATGAGTAGCTCTGGGTCTGTCCAGAGCACGCTGTTAGGCTGAGCTAGAAACACAACAGGCCAGGGCCAGCTCTCTGATCCTGAGGCCAGATGGCGCAGCGTGGTTTGTATCCATACTGCTGAGCTCTCTTGTGCCCAGATCACAGTGACTTGGTCTGGGCTTTCTGTTTGGAATGGCCCTGGCCTGGGATAGCCTCTGAGCCATGATGGAGTGTGGCTCGGGGAGGTGTTATTAGCCAAAGTTATTTCAGGGCCCATGCCAAGTGGACCACTAGTGGTCGCTGCTTGGCCCTATGTTGTGATTCTGGTTAGGCTGCTGGTATAGACAGAGCTTAGCTAGGCCAGCAACAGTTTAACTGGGATATTTGTCTTAGATGCAAAACTGTTCCTGTCTACTGCGCTGAGAACAGTAGGGAGAATATTAGTGATTAGCATCACACCTTAGTTACAAACCAAACTTCTTACACACTCAGAGACACGCATGTGATACAAGACAAAGCTTAACTGAAACAATGGATAGAAAACTCCAGAACTTGCTGTTCATGAACAACAGACTGCTCAAACACCTTCCTTCCAGTATGGCTCAGTGTTTCATGACTGCAACTGAGCTCAGCTTAAACCTCTCTTCCTTTGGTGCTTTTTCTCTGTAATATAATTCTATCTTCCTTTCTTCTACCACAACAACACATGCCCTCTCATTTCTTGATCCCAAACTTTCTCTGTTCCTCTTTCTGCTCTCCCCACCCCACCTTTTTTTTTTTTCCCTTTTGTAATCACACACTCTTTGTAGTCATAGAATCACAGGATGGTTTGGGTGGGAAGGGACCTTTCAAGGTCATCTAGTCCAACCCCCCTGCACTGAGGAACTGCAACTAGAGCAGGTTGCTCAGAGCCCTGTCCAGCCTCACCTGGAATGTTTCCAGAGATGGGGCATTGACCACCTCTCTGGGAAACCTGGTCCAGTGTCTTTCCACCCTCAGCATCAGAAATATCTTCCTCAGATCCAGTCAAAATCTCCCTTCTTTTAATTTAAAACCATCTCCCCTTGTCCTGTCACAACAGGCCCTAATAAAGGGATTGCCCCCATGTTTCTTACAGGCCCCCTTTATGTACTGAAAGTCCACAAGAAGGTCTCCCAGGAGCCTCCAGGCTGAACAACCCTCTGGTAGAGAGGGACCCCCAAATGGACCTTTACCTACTAGACACAATTATTTCACTGATTTTTGATCAGATCAATT
>JAAGNO010021478.1:49173-79091 GCA_033439905.1 Ceryle rudis | reverse complement strand
GAAAGCAAGTGGTGTAAACATTAATTTAAAATCAAAACAAAATAAGCTGCAGCTGTAACTGTGTAGTATAGTTACAGTGTAAATGCTGTTAACTGCTATTGGGGAAAACAACCCCAAACAATTTTAAAATTAAGTTTTAAGAAAGTTATTTACCCAAGTAACATGATACAGTAGCTGGAAAAAAACAGACAAAAAATTATCTTGAAGCAGTATATATGACACAAGAGCTCCTATTAAAATATGCTCAACTTGTATAATGGAGATCTGCACTAAAGTGAAAGGAAATCACTCAAAGCAAAATACATGAGAAAATATACTTAGATTTTGAGTAAGAGAGAATGGTTTCATATTGATCCCTCAAACTGACTGGAAGCCAGTTGAGTTACAGGACACTCGGAATGAATGCTTCTTTCACACGCAGCAAATACGGAGACAAAGAAGGAACAGCGAGAAAAGAAACTGTCAAGAGAAGAAGTTCAGACCACAAGTTAAAAAAATGCCAGTGTTATATATAGCAAATGATATTTGCAGGTAGAGGAAAGGTATCAGTTGATAAGTTCAGGATCAAATGTGGTATCGAGGTTATTCATGGAAAGTCTAAATAGCAACTATACAAGCAGAACAGTTGATTTGTCCCCTGGAGAAACACATCCATGTGAAGTATTTACAGGGAAAGCCAACACAAGCAGGGAAAGAGACCAGAGAAGAGTCATTAAAGGTGTCAAGAAATACTGAGAATCACAAGCATATAACTGTCAGTTAGCAGTATAATTTAGACATGGTGTATAGGAAAAAGCAGATGGCCAAGAACTGACCCTTGTGCGAGGGACTTCAGAGAGCAAGGGGCTTGTCACATCAGAAGTGAACAAATACACACCTTCTTTTATTCTTTAGAGATGTGTAGAAAAATGCCCACAATAAAAGGATGGGGCAGGCACTTGGATAAGAGATTTGTAGAAACATAGTGGCTATATAAGGAGAAGAAAATGAAATAAATAATAACTACACACAGAGACTGCACAGAGTTCCTCAAGGCAGTCACCATTATCTAGAATTAGGTCAATCTCAAATATAATTTCTTGACAAGTATTTTAAAAAGACTATGAGTCAGGTCTAACATGGAGTATCTCTTCTCGCTACCAAACAATTCCTGATAAAAATGTTCCTTAGTTGGAGGATTTTATATCAGGCCTTTTATAGATATGACATTTAAAACTTTTATTAACTGAGCAATCTAAGCCAACTCTTAAAAAGCAAAGCAGCAGGTAGGCAAGCTCACTCCAGGTATTTGGTACATTTACCCATTTATTTAAATTATCTAACTAGATAGCATTGTAAAATTAAAATGTCACTTGTCAGCACCTATCAGTGATAATTGGTGCTGTACATTTCATGAATAAAACAAAATTGAGGACTCTGATTAACTAGCAACTCAGTCTATGCCAAACTTTCTTCTCTCAGGGCCTGAACAGCTTCTAGATTATCCCTCTGCTTCTCTCAAACTAAAGATTTAACAGAATATGCTTATTACTTCAAGAAACCAAATTGCCACCACAGGAAACACTTATGATAGAAATGCTTAATAAGTATCTACTGCTATAACGATATAATAGAACAAAGTGGTTAATGAAATACTAGAATGGTACTATGAACTAGCTCAAAACTCCTTAAAACAGTAAGACAATACTATCTATTTTGTTAAGAAAGAAGTCTTAATAGAAAATTATTGTAACATTTTTTTGGTTTTGCAATCTAGATATTGGTTGAACATTGAAAAAATGCTTAAATCCACAGACAGAAGAACAGGTCTGGGTTCTAAGCTTCATATAACACATATAACATCTATTTATGGCATATATATGTTTGGTATGTCCTTCACAGGAGCTGGAGGTAAAAATGGGAGAGTCCTCTCCAGACATGAATTAAGCACAGGCCACTTTAACAAGCAGGCCTGTAAATCTGAAAACTACTGCATCCTTTTGCCAAAACTTTGCCTTACAAATCAGTAAGAAAATGGAATAACTGAAGCTGCCTTTTTATTACTGAGATCAGGAAAATAGGAATAAGACAGACAACTAGGAAGATAAAAGAGTAAGTGAAGACTAAAATGTTTTAAGTCACAATGATGTATCATATGCACATCATTACAGAGCACATAAAAACATAACACCCTAATATGATTACTTTGAAGTGTTCTATTGACAATATGCATATGATATATTGTGATTTAAAACAGTTTATTTCTACTGAAGCAGCTCTACAGCTTTAAATCCCACTGCAACTTTGCATGTCTGATGCCTTTTACATTCTTCTACATCAAATGACAGATTCTGCTGAATATTTACTCACTAAAACCTTGGAAGAATGTGCAGACCTTGATTTTATTGTAGGATTGTAACTCTATATACAAGTTACCAGATCTGCTTAGCATCATGGCATCAAGAACCGGAGTAACCTCAAGCAAAATTTTCCTTTGGTTGATTTTTCTCACTGTCAAAACTCCTCTGCTTAGAAAACTTGATTTCAAGTATCCAAAAATTGTTAAAAGTTCAGTACACAAAAGACATCTCTGCTGTATTGTCAGACCAAGACTCAGCAAATAAATATGAAATAAAATACTTTACAGAAATATTTATATTTTACAGGACAGATTTCTAATCCTGCTTCAACAGGTAAAGACAAACACATGCTAAGTATTTATGGAAAAACCTACCATTCAAGATAGAAATTAATGTTCACATACTTATGATACACATAGCTTTAAGTTACACACATAGCTACTCGGACATAATACTCTGAGAAACTTTGCATTATAAATAGATAAACAAATAAATGTATGAATTAATATTGCTTATTTTCAGGTTTTAAACAATGCAAGTTTCCAAGCCAAACATAAAAGCTGGTAACATATTGCTCTGAAAACACTGAATAAACCAGCAAAGTAGGGAAAATTTATTAAAAACACAGATAGTGTGGTATGCCACAAGTGGGACAAGTAGTTTTGCCAATATATGACAACCAGCAGCACAATGACCAAAAAAAAAAAACCCCACAACTCTGCAATAGAACAAAGGTTTCTTTTTGTCAAATACTATTTCAAGTCATCTGATCTTGAGAAATCAAAAGAATAGCTCAATTACCTTAGCTTTCATTCTTAAGTTGCAATGCAGAAAGATCACAGCTTGTAAGAAATTTAGTAAATACATGAATAGGTTTATGTATTGGCAGCAATAACTCAGGGCAAACCTTCTCTACCCAATATGAGTGCATAGTGTTAACAACCCTTTCATATTCAAATTTTAAAAGTTAGTTGTAAAACAGAATAAAGAATACATCTAGCATCTTTTCACTGATTTCATTTACAGTGCTTCTTGGTGGCAAAAGTGTCTGCATAAAATATGCAGATTTGCTATTAATACACCGCAATTCTCAGTTTCCTATTAGGCATACTAATATTGGTGCTTCAAAAAAACCCAGCCCAACCCCCTGTTTTGTACCCCAGGTTCCACAGGCACAAAGACATTGAAGAGTCTCCTCTTCCACAAAAAGAACTTGAGGAAAACTAGGGACACAGCAGAGACATCTCTCTCACGTTCTTTTCATCTTTGCCAGTGATTTTCATTAAGTCCCATTACTAATTAAATGACCTGTCCAGAGAGGCATAGTCTGTTTGTTCTGAGCAACTGACCTGCATAACAGCACTTCTATAAAATGAGCTGGTGCTAAATCCTCCCTCCCACTTCCACGGCAGGTCCCGTGGTTGCAGCATGACACCTATGCTGCAGGACTGGATGTGAGCTCAGCCCAGCTCTCCCGAACATGGTGGCTTCACTCTACTCTCACAACATGCAGCACCTGGAATGGCAGTGTGAACCAAGAACTGGCAATGTTCAGCTACAAATACATGGATTTCAACTGCTGATGTGAAGAAGTCAGTTTAGGGAAAACTGGTGAAGTGCCATTCGCTTCCATTCATCCTAGTAAAAAAAGCACATGCATCAATATAAGAAGGACAGCTAAACCAAATCATCTGAAATACACCTCATCTTTCACTTGCCATCACTCTCTGCAGAAGAACAGCATATTATACTGCAGCTCTGAAAGCTTTGAGGGATTTCATAGCTATTTCTATTATTTTAGTTTGTTTAGTGTTTGTTTTTAATAAAAAAGTTTCCATCAAAACAAACTGATAAGTTGATAGCAACATAATTCTCTTCAAGTATCACAATATTACTTTAGTCAGTAGACCGGCATCCTTCACAAATTGCAGTTATTTAGAGAGGCTAACTAGTTTGAAAAATAAATACATTTGTAGGAAACAAACAATCACAGGGCAATAAAACAGAGGCTAAGAGGAGTATGGCACTTTCAAGGGAGGCAAGCAATCCACGGAAAGAAAGATCCTTTAATAACTACATTTGCCAGAAAGCATAGAACTAATTCTTGTTCCAACATACATAACGTATTCAGAGACCTCAAATAACAGACATTAGTACCTGGCATTTCAGGCACAGTTGTTGCAGTATACTGACTGTAAGCATAAATGTTCATATTACAAAACAGGCAGATGGTCTACTTCACCAGAAACATTACAGTCTGACATTTGTTATCAATTGTACTGATTTAATACTAATGAGGGTAAATGGAAACAGATTTGCAAAAATCTGTCCCTCAGGAAGATGTATGTGTGTCTTTAAAAATTTCTTACTTCAAATATATCATGCTATGGTACCAAGAGGAATAATGATATATTTTTATCTACAGCACCACTCAGACATTCACACAGAGCTTTCAGGACAGTAATCAAAACCTACAACTACAGGAGAATAAATTTATTCAGGAAAAGAAGCAGAGGTGGTGTTTCAGGATCCCTGCCATAGTGGCAGATAAATTAAGATTAAGCTTACTTTTTATGATATTATAAAATACCATTATACACATTAGTAAGACTTCTGTTCACAAGTAACTCTACTTGATTCTAAAGTAAGTACAGTAAGGGTAAGTTATGCTTATTCTCCAAATGCCTAAGTGCTCTGCTTCCAGTTGACGTGTCCCTGCTGACACCACTCACTGCAGGCAGGAGAAAGAAGGAAGGGCCACCAGGCTCCCCCCAGCATAAACAACTACCAGGTACCCAGGACAGGTTAAGCAGAGCATCCTGCCCCATCAGAGTCGCTGGCTGTGTTATGGACTACGGTGTAAATCAGAAGTCCAAACTGATGAACATTAAACATGAGGCATAAATTACCAGTGCTTTCTCAAACTAACACTTCTCCTTAGACTTGTTCTAGTGTATGCAGTTACTTTGGGTCTTAACAATCATTAAGGCTACGTTTCTAATAATGATGAAATGGTGAAAATGTTCCTAGTAAGTTAGTGCCTGGCCACCAGTGTTTCTCTAAAGTGACTATATTAATATCTCTGAGATTTCTGTTATGAATAACAATAAAGTACACTGAGTCTTAAAAGCATCTTTTCAAATACAAATTAACAACCAACATCATGCTCTTGCAAAAAGGTGTTGAAAGATGGTCAAGGCCCTATTTTAAAATTCATTCTTAAATCTATTGGTGGTGGTAATAGAAGAGCAGTGAGGCAGGCCATTTGGTGAACTGCTGACCCTCAGCACATTGACTATATACGTAACAGGTCCCCAGAGCACTCAAATTCCTCATCTGGCAGGACATGCCAGGGCAGGGAGAGAGAGCCCCTACAGAGGGCTAGAACAAACTGACATCACAAAAGTTCCTTGCTTGTTTTGCTCCCTTCGGATACTTTCCTTTCTGTCCCATTTCTTCTGCAACACCCAGGGAAGTGTGATCAAACATACAGCAATTTGTTGCCTTCTCATTAACTATGCAGCATCAGTTCCATGGAGATTCAAACCACTCTGAGCGCAAGCCCAATTTAAGAGTGAGGTGTAACAAGACAGCATTTATGTTACAAAATTACATCATTTCAATTTCCATCAAACACCAAAACCTGAGAACTGATTCAGACTAACAGTGAAATCCTAGATTTCTTCTTTTATAACTGGAACTATAAATACTGTTATATACTCATTTAGTAGCTAATTGAAAGCTGATGCCTGTTTATTATCTGGGGATAGATTACTATGGGGTTTATTATGAAGTCAAAATATATTTGTTTCTAAACATCCGTATACTATATCAAATACATGCAATAAAGGGATAAAGAGGTGTTCCAAATAAGTCTTTTAACCAAATCTGTCTATAAGCTATTGACAGAAAAATAGATTGTATTGTATTTTTTCACTGCTCAGAAACACTGGTTTGAGCTAAGATACTCTGACACAATATACTGAAGGTCAGACATTAAATATTATATTTTCCCAATTTTGTAACATTTTATAGCAAAGACATGGTCATTGGCAGTAACTCCTAAATAAAATTAAAAGGAAGATTCTATTTCTTGCACAGATTGCTGTATTAGCATACTGTAAAAATATGTGCTGTACTTCAAGATGAGATAGAAATGCCTCTGGTATAAAGTTTTAAGAAAAGTCAGCTGTACACACTGCAACACCCTTTCTCTGAAGCTTCTACACTGGAAAACAAGACATGAGTTATCAGTCATGTTTAAGCAATTAGGTCCTATCAAAACAATCAAAAACCTAATTTACACAAGAGATACAGGGGGTGCCTTTCCCATCCCCCTCTGGCTTCGCCAAGATAGTGTAACTGATCTAAACTAATACAGTTACTCATTTTATATGGAGCTGAGGGGAAGAGGGGAAAGAGTATTTGGGTTTTTTGGTTGGGTTTTTTTTAAGTAAAGGGAAGAAGTGTGATCTCACCTGTGAGGAACAAACTGGAAATACACAAGATATGTCAGTGAATGTTTTACATAGTAGGATTGTCATCCAAATAAATACCCTATTTTTTAATATAATTATTTTCTCATAGACAACTAATAGCATAAATGTATGCCACTACTTTTTTCCAACAAGCTTTTCAGAGGCCAAGGAGATAACTAAGCAGACAGAAATAATTTTAGAGTCCGACTCCTAAAGCAGAATTTGTCTTTTCTGACATCCAGCAAGATGTCTGCTTCTGTTTTGCAAACACTAGCATCTAGAACATGAGCAACATCAAGTCTACCTTCCTAGCAAAAAGATATAAACAAATCCATCAGTGTCATTTAGCAAGGAGACAGGCGACTGGACACCACCATGAGACAGACAGAGGGAAAGAACAATAATTCTGTTTAACTCCTTCATTCTTTCTAGACACTCTTGTGAATCTGCAGCAGTGGAAACTTTTACTCACTTTTTTTTTTTTTTTAAAGTACAGGGCTGAGTCTTATTTGTACAATTTAATACTTTAAAGTGATTTGCTGTAATAAATTAGTATACATATATGCACATATACTTTATGTACTCTCTCTCTTCTGCATGCAATATGCAAATTTCACTAAAATCCATTGCAAATACCAGAGCCTAATTTTGAAAAGTGACTAAAGAGGCACAATATACAAAAGATCAAAGTCTTTTTGTAACTAAAAATGCATCTCCTAGAGATATGAACTACTTTTCTTCTTGTAGGTTTTGTTTTGCCCTGTCCTTACACACTCACAATCTCACAGCCCTCTACCACCACTGGTATTGAGCTTGGGTTTTTTTGACTCAGGATCAGAATACAACGGATAACTTCTATTCCAAAGGTCAGAAAACTGAACTATTTGTAAATTATTTCTTTTAAATTCAATTAGGCACTTAGACACTGTCATATGCCAGGCAGTAAATAGTATTTTCTTTAATTACTAAAGAGAGGTGACAAGCTTTTGCTCTTTTTTTATCTTCTCTTTTCTTATTAAAAAAAAAAAAAAAAAAAAAAAGGCAACGAGGATGGGGGGGGGGAATTCTCCCCCACCGCCCTCCATTGCTGTGACTGTCCTCCTGGATCAGCTAGAAGAGTCTGATGCAGGAAAGTACTGGACCAGCAGACCATTTTATATACCTTCAGCTTTAGTTTTGGATAGAAGCTAAAGCATGCTCATTGACAAACAGACAATAATAAAATAGGTTGTCTGCTCTAGAAACTGACGTAAAAGCAAAAACCCCAAAATGCTATAACAGGTTTTATTTAAGTTAATAAAAGATTAAGAGGAAATATCATTACTATAAACCCCACTTTGCTTCCCATGCCAAGGGAAAATCTATTGCTAAAATGTGAACGGTAGACTTTTTGTCAGAAGAGCTGAATTCATTTGTTTTAACATAGAGCCCTTGAACCACCTTCCTTGAAGATGCACACATTAGCATGACATGAATTAGAAGTAAGCAGGTATTTGAACAGACACTTGCAAAACTGGGAGTAGGAATGCACAGTAGCTTTTGCTTTGGACAGACAACACCACTTCCTCCCAGTTCCCAAGAACTTCACTTAGCCCATAAAGCTGTTTGAAGAAAGAGGTACCTGGAAGGAAATGGTTCTAGGGAAACAACAATTAGAAGTTCTGAAGTGTGAAATAGAGTTTCCGCTGACTTCTTAAATTCCTTTACACTTTACTGACAGAACACATAGTAAATTAGTTATGACAATCTGTGGTTACTGTTCACTACATTCCCAAAATACAGAGGTTTAATTTTGAAATTTGATCAATATTCACACTACCTTACATACCATGTTAAATAGTAAAAATGCTGTGAAATTTTCGTGGAGACATTTCTGAGGAACAATTTCAGTATTTGTTACCAAATGTGAATAAATCTCCTGTTTGCAAATATTGATGACGGTTAATGGAAGTATTACATTGTTAGAAGGGTTTCAAAGTGACTTAGATGAGGCATGCAAACAGGATAAAAACAGAACTAAGCATATCGTAATGAAACCATGAAGCCATAATTTAGATACATGCACAAAGAGCAAAGTCCTTTTTCTCCTCAACAAGAGAACTATTAGAACACAAAAGAGCCACAAACAAACAAAAAAAAAACCCCAGCTTTAACAAAGGACTAACTCTGAATACTTTTCAAAATCCCTATACAGCTTTGCAGCAGGAAGATACATATTACAAGCACATGCTCTAAAAAAGCCTCTATGTAAAATTTTGGTAAATAATTTTACAAAGGAGATCTAGCAACCCTCAGACTACATGCATAATTAAGAATTAATGTTGCAAACACGAAAAGGTCATAAAAACCTGGGCAAAGACAACTGAAGTTAATCATAGATTTCATATATTCTTTAACTAAGACTTTTGCCTAGTTTATCATCTGTAATCCTGACAAAACTCTGGGATTTGCACGCTAACAGCATATGCATGACAATCACTGTCATCTTCTAACCCAGAAATCTGCATATGTGTTTCTGTAGTAGGATTAAGATTCATTTCTATGAAATTGTATGCAAGTATAAGCCAACAGAAGTCCTGAAATCAGTAACCCTGTGTTCCACTGCTTCTACCTAGGTCTGTGCACCTCTCCCCCTTGTCCTATCCTGAAGTTTGTAGTTTCCCTATTACCAGAGGTCACCTGAATTAAATACTCATTTTCACCAGGTCAGTTTTAATTTGGGTCCATTCCTCTGTCTGTATCTGCCCCAGCCACTCTAATTCCTGCACAGGCAGGCAGAGGCTGCAATATAGCAGGCACGGGCAGGCACACCTAGAGTGTTCCTGAAACTGTGATCTTCACCTTGTAACATGGCTTCACAATCTGAATCCAGCAAGCATTACACAGTGAATTATAAACCCATCCAGACTTAAAAAAAATATTGCTGATGCAACAGTTGCTTTTTCTCATTTTGTCCTAGCAAGGGCACCATGAAAATTTAAGGAGGTCAATCAAGCATTGCTCATTCTCCCCTTGTCTACTCCTTCTCTCTTCCCATATTGCCAATCTCAAGCATTTATTTACCAGTGACAATTCACATACATAATTCAGTTTTACATATAAAAGTCACAGGGTTTTGGAAAATTTTGTTTCTTGGTAGCTAGATTTCTACTGCTTATTTCTCATTTTCTTCTTTACATCCAAATCTAGGCATTGCTACTGAAACCATTTCATCTTTAGACATACAAGCTGGAAAATGTCATATTATCATACAGGTCTGAAGCTTGGGTCTTACAGAGAATGGTAAATAGTCAAAGGTAGGGAAGTTGATCAAGATAGCAATTGTTAACACACACACAATAGCATAGGTTTCCTCGCTGCTGAAAAGCCACAAGCAGTTTGCAGTGATGAAAACCCTTTAATACAAAACTGAATTTCCTGATACTAATGTACATTCAGGTCTTCTCAAGTATGTAAATTCATAAAAGTATTTAAGGAACGGTTTTAAACAGACTCAATATTTGTATTTGAAATCAGACCAATACATCATGGTGTATTCTCTAGTTGAAAGGCAAGTCTTCTTATCTGGACAAAATACCTCAAGTTATGTTTTCTGCTGTGCAGTCACAACAATTCTCGCAATGATGTCTCTTCCTCTTTTACTGGGGGGTGGGGGGAAATAATCCATGACCTTACTGGGTTCTTTAAGAAGAAAAGACACCATGGTGCCAGCTGATTGTTTTAACCTGATTTTTCCAGGAAACTAATGTTATTATAAGAGGACTAAACACAAAATCATAAGATTTGAACCACGTTGTCCAAGTTCTATCAAATTTGGCAAAATGCTAGATGTCTCAGATATAAGTTTCACAGAAGTTAGAGACCTTACAGAAAAATAAGATGCAACACAGTGACTCCCAAGGGAAAAGCAACCTTAGCTTTGTTCCTCTTCCCTTGGAGAGATGGCAATCTACTAGTTAATCTACTGAGCATCTGACACTGGAGACTAAAATGCATATGGAATGAACCTAGAAAAAAAAATCAGATTTTAGGTCTACTATGCAAGGAACGATCTGTTTCATGTTTATGGAGTATTCTCCAGTCACAGTACCCAAAACAAACAAACAAACAGAACAAAACAAAACAATACTTCAACAGCAGATATATATAAAACATACACATAGATAATTTGAGTAAGTCAATACCAATTAAATAAAAGGGATGAAAACCACCACAATTATTATTGTGACTGGATAGCTTTAACTATCTTAGTAGCGTGCAATATAACAATGTAGATTTGTGCTGAGGTGCCTAAACAAAAGACAGAGCATATCTCTTTTCGTCAAAATGCCCAGGTAATATGATAAACATTGAAATAGAACAGTGAAAAAACTTCCCAGCATTTATTCTTCATACAAATGGATATTACTTGTTTATGTAGGCTGTTGAGCACACATGCACCCTTTTAAAGGCCTGTTTTTCCAGGTAGGTTTCTTCGTTTTTTTAAAGAAGAAAATACCATTGAAAGAAGAAAAACCTCCAATAAAGTAAGGAGCAGAATAACTGATGCCCCCAAAAATCTAAAGCAGATAGAAATTATTGTTGACTCATATCGTAAATTGTCTGTCCAATACAAGCTTTCAGAGTAATGTAACAAAGAAGAAAAAATGGTTTCCAATCACTGCCATCCATCATCCTGGTAAACAAGTAAAATGTATACTTTGCCATCTGCTAGCTATTAGTTTGTGTAATCATAAAATATCATGTAATGTAATCATAAAAACCACTATTATTACCTACTCTTTCAATTTACAAGCAAATACTTCTATCTGTCAAATGATTTCATGCTAGCATGGGGCCTGAACCTTCTGCACTGCTTACCATCAATCTAGTCGTCAATCTAAGTCTGTCTGTTTGGTCCTCCTACGTTTGGAAAATGATCAGCAAGGCAGTACTCTATTGGATCCCAGAAATCATGTGCAGAGAGGGGTGACTAAATGATCCAGCAGTCAGTGACCTGAACTGTTCAATAACAAGGGCTATGAGACAGTCACTACACTTGATCAGACACAGATGCCACCAAGAAAGAAAAAAACTCTCAGTTCTAAGATTTAGGTATTTCTTCTGTACCATATTTTATTTAGTTTTGATATTTATCTTAAACATATATGTATGAGAAAGAGCCCTAGAAAACCTACAAGTTACCAAACTCCATCTTTTAAAGGTACAGTAGAAGCAACTTTATTCTAAAATATTGAAGTCAGAGGAAATACTTTTTTTTTTAAATAGATTTACAACCAAAACTATCCATTAGAAAGCAAACACGTTAATGTGCAACCCTGTGCAAGGAAACAGGTAACATTTCTCAGTGATATGTATTACTAAAATATTTTTACTTTTAAATGGCACTGATCTTATTCCCAGTAATTTCTCAAAAACTAAAAGGGGAAGGTCACATAAAATGACATTCACTATTTCCAACAGCTCAAAGAACTTGGCAAAGTTATTACACCACCAGACCAAGAGCAACAGGTGATTGCAGCTGTTTAGAGCTCAGACACTTCCTCCTTATTACATGTTTTTACTTGATGCCAGACCAAAAACAAAACAAAACAAAAACCCACATCAAGGAAGATTCTGATTAAAACTCTGAAATTTTTCCCCTCCAGCTAAATACCCAAAGCAAAGGTGATAGTCTAAGTGACACACTAACCATTATTTCAGCTGCACGTGACTCCTGTTTGCTCATGTAGGTGATTCTCTGCTGACTGTGGGGCTAGAATCTGCTCCTGCAGTGGTAGGATGAAGTTGAATGGCATACTATGGGAACACCTGGGGTTTTGGTGACCTACCAGCTGCCACTGTAAATTGAAATGGTAACTTTCTAAAGATGTAACAGATTCACTCTCTGTAGATAAGACTTTGAAATTCTGGATTAATGTCTCTCAAGCTGTAGAAGTACCTTGTCTTTCTTCAGCTCAGCCCTTTCAGGACCAACCTGTTTATAGCCGATCGGAAACCTACATTTTCTTTCATGTCTTGGTCATTAAAATTCTGACATATTCCAAGAATATTATCTGTATTCATAAAGGCATAGTCCAGGGGACCAAAGCAATTAATAGTAAAAACACAGCCAAAGAGACAGGAGAGAGATTATGCTCTAAAAACCTAAGTATGAAGTCCATGCTACGTGGAAACAGCAAGCCCTGTGCCACCTCATTGCTTTTTGGAATGAACACCTGAAAGTCTGCAGCAATCCGGACTTTGAGGCAATAGCCACTCAGCCTGGCATACTGTGCTGCCAGTCCACTTTGGGAGCCCTTTCAAGACCAGGAGTCATTCAGACTTCTGAAATAAGGAGCAAAGTCAACCAGCTCTCTCAAACACATCTATCTTCCAAATCTAATCCAGTGATCTCCAGGAGTTTGTTAAATAGTCCTGCAGGTCATATGACAGACTATCACAATGGTAAAGAATTAAGAATTCAAAAACCGCTCTTAAAAACTATGCTATGCTGCAATGTGATAATTTTGAAATTATGAAATGAAATGCGTATAATAGCAAGTGAGATTTCCCATTTAAACTAAATATTAATACATTAATTGCCAAGATATTCTTTTGTGTTATGATGCAATCTTTAATTACATAATCACATATTTGCTACAATGTCCGTGACTGATACCACAGGATGCATGTACAGGAAAACAGAAGCATGATTATATCTATAAGCATCAATCTCTCATTTTTTTAACTTCCTAAACCTTCTGTGTCTATTGGACTTCACTTTGAAATCTAAATTGAATTTATAATATATATACTGCATTTATGAAATTAGACAATTAATGCTGTCATAAAAAGATGTACATGAATAACAGAAATGAGACAATGATATTAAAGTGGTTTTCAGTCTGGAAGAGGTTTTGTTTCCTAAGATGCATCCTTTAAGTCTAGACAACTTGACTGTTAATGCCACAATCTTTATACCACTGACAGTGGAAAATTCAAGGAAGTCTCCATAAGCATACGGCACTTCCTTTTTTCTGGATAAACTCTGTAATTATACCATATAGTATATGACAGCAACAAAGGGATGCTCTACAGGTACTGAAGAGGACTTCAGTGTACGATTATGCAGTATTTGTCAGCTGGGCACAGGGAGAGAAAAAAGTCAAGAGGAGGAAAAAAAGAAAAATCTGAAAAAAAAACCCACAACCTCCTGGACTCCATCAATTTCCCTCTTTAAAATTTTAAACCAGCCCCTTGCCCTAAACATTAAACCAACATGTATCCTGCACCCTTATAACATGAGGAGGAGGGAATGCCCCAAGAGAGATGCATACAATGGATGTGGTTTATGTCAACACAAAAAATACTAGCAAATCAGTGCAAGAATGAAAATATTTTAGTTTGATTTTAAGCTACTTGAGATTGAAAATTCCCTTCAACTATAAAAGTTTGACTTTCTTACATTAACTACATGGTTAAATTGCAGCAAAACAATAGAACAGTTTGCTATCACCAATTCTATGCTTTTACAGAATAATCTTCCTTTTTAGTTCTTTACAATATTTCTCTTTTAGTCTATCTAGGTATTTGTTTTCAGAACTCATAATCTCTGACCATTTCAGAATCCAGAATCCACAGAATCTAACCCAAAAGTAATTTGTTGCATAGACTTTACTGGTGGCTGTAAAGAGAGTGCAGAAAAACACTTGCTTGACCATTTTTCCTCTTTATTAATAGCCACTTCTGTCAATGGTAGACACGATAAACTGTCAGCACTAACTAAAAATGTTTACTTGGCTACCAAGACAATTATTCTACAACAGCGGCAGCAGAGAGGAGCACAGCTCCGTCACCTAACAATGTTAATTTGACCTGGAAGATTGGTGTTTGACATAAGACTACATCTGCCAATCTATCCAAAGAGCGTTGCATGGAGTTTATGCCATTTTAAGCAATACAACAACTAGTTCTGCACCAAGTCAGAATGGTATGGATAGGTGACATGCGATCCAATGTAAAACCTGCTTACAGAAAACGAGTCAAGAAAAATATTTGGTACAAAATAAACCAGAAGAGTGAATTAATACTGAGAATTTGCACTGTATGGGCATTTTGATCCAGTACAGGGGTACTAGGTACTCCAAGGACTGATTTACTGCACTGTCAAATCAGAGTGTATTTTGAAGATGAGGAAACAGACATACCCGACTGAAAACATGGAAAGTGGGATGCAGCATGTAGAGCCCAGCTGCTATACAGGGTTGGCACAGGGGAGAAGCCACAGCAGCAAATAGGAGGACAAGTCAGGAACGCCATGGCTAAAAAGCAGGCATTATGGAGGTGGGGTTTAGGTGGAATAGCTAAAACACCACTTTCTCCCTCCCACACTACCCAGTGAATCTCCAATACATTTATGGCTTTTTACGCACAAGATGAAAAACATAATTAACACTTGGCAATGTGTACCTGCAATAAATATAAAAGTACTATTTTCTAAGAAAGAAAAGGCAGCGTAACCGGAAAGTAAATTATAGCTATTAATTCCCAGTCCAAATTTCTTATGTTATCCATTATATATCTTTGCAATTCTATTATAGCTATGAGATCATGACAGTCAGATCTTGTTTGAACACCTGCTACTTTTAAATGACAGCTCTCTCACTTGAACTATCAGTTGGGGGGGGAATTTAATAATCCATTCAATTTCTCACAATTGTAGTCAACACTTAACTCTCCATAACAAATGGCCACACGAGATTTTAACTCTATAACAAATGACTGTGCACCACTTTAACAACTCATAACAAATGACTATGCAACACAACAATAAAGTATCCTCCCTAATTTTAGATGAGTAAATAAGAAAGATAAATATGAAGAAAAAGAGATTTGGATGCAAGATCAGCACACCTATCCATGTCTTCAACAAACATCTGATTTACGAGACCAAAATTGTGCATAGATTGAGGATTTGCTTGCATTTCTAATGCATACTTTTAAAGATATAAATAATACTGTATTAGCAGGAAAAAAAAGTGTTGGTTTCCAGCATTTCAGATTCAATGATGTGTTTACCAAAAGATTAGGTAGTACTATGAATAACCGAAGGAAAATGTTTCGTACAGCTACATGTTAAAACCATCAGCTAGTTTTGGTAATACATACCCCACCTTCCTCAGCCTGTACTCACATAACTGGTTGGAGGCTTTCATGTGCTAGATTTATCTTTAGCACTCTGTATTCCTCATGCAATGACTTTCACCTTCATCTGCTGCACTGCATATTGCACAGACAGCTCCTTCCCACAAGGGTCTATTGGCAAACAAACATGCTAACAAAAATGCTGAAGCATTATGGTCAAGTACATCAGTTAAGGCCATGGGGGAACATAACAGTGGATTTAAACAACACATCCACTACGACACTAAGTCAGTGCAACAGGTTCTCTAGCAATTTTTATATTTTATTAACATTTTTATACTTTCTTGTATGATGTTCAGTCTCAAAGAACAGATCCCCTTGGGATCCACCCAAGGGTACTGAGGAAGCTGGCAGAAGTGCTCACCAAGCCACTTCCCACGATTTATCAGCAGTCCTGGCTAACCAGTGAGGTCTCAGTTGACTGGAAGTTAGCAAATGTGATGCCCATCTACAAGAAGGGCTGGAAGGAGGATCAGTGGAGCTACAGGCCTGTCAGTCTGACCTCAGTGCCAGGGAAGGTTATGGAGCAGATCATCTTGAGTATCACCACATGACACATAGAGGACAGCCAAGTGATCAGCCTAGTCTCTTCAGTCCCAAGGTGACCTGTCTAGTGAACGAGGGAAAGGTTGTGGATCTTGTCTACTAGACTTTACTAAAGCCTTTTGATGTAAGTTACCACAGCATTCTCCTGGAGAAACTTGCTGCTCATGGCTTGGACAGGTACACTCTGCTGGGTAAAAAACTGGCTGGATGGGTGGGCCCAAAAAGTTGTGGTGAATGGAGTGAAATCCAGTTGGCATCCAGTCACAAGTGGTGTTGCCCAGGGCTCAGTATTGGGGATAGTTCTCTTTAATATCTTTATCAATGATCTGGATGAGGGGATAAAGGGCACCCTCAGTCAGTTTGCAGATGACACCAAGTTGGCCAGGAGTATTGATCTGCTTGAAAATAGAGAGGCTCTACAGAGGAATGTGGACAGGCTGAATCAAAGTACCAAGGTCAATAGTACGAAGTTCAACAAGGACAAATGCTAGGTTGTAACAGAAGTAGTATGATCAGCAGGACCTAGGAAAGTGATTGTCTCCCTGTACTCAGCACTGGTGAGGCCACACCTCCAACACTGGATTTAGTTTTGGGGCCCTCACTACGAGAGGGACATTGAGGTGCTGGAGCATGTCCAAAGAAGGGAAATGAAGCTGGTGAAAGGTCTAGAGAAAAAAGTCTTATGAGGATCGCCTGAGGAAACTGGGGTTGTTTAGTCTGGAGAAAAGGAGATTTGAGATTATCATTCTCTATGAGTACCTGAAAGGAGATTCCAGTGAAGTGAGGGTTGGTCTGTTCACCCAAGTAAGAAGCAACTGTTCAAGAGGAAATGTCCTCAAGTAGTGCCAGGGGAGGTTTAGGCTGGATATTAGGAAAAATTTATTCACTGAAAGGGTTGTCAAGCACTGGAACAAATTGCCCAGGGAAGTGGTGGACTTACCATCCCTGGAGGCGTTTAAAAGATATATAAATGTGGTGCTTAGGGACATGGTTTAGTGGTTACCTTGCAGTGCTGGGTTAATGACTGGGCTTGATGATCTTAAAGGTCTCTTCAACCCAAATGATTCTATGAATCCATGATTCTATATTTTGGAAAAGATATACAAAAAGGATTACATAAACAACATCTCAATATTTTCATAATTCACAAAGACAGCACCTTAGACTTTTGAAAACACTTGCTATGAGGTATCAGGTAAACTTCTCATTCCTGAAAATAGTATTTACAACAGACAGTATTAGTTCCTTGCACTTCAGTAACACTGCAGTTGAGTCCCTTTCTTCAAAAGATAGTATTCATACTGTGCAGAAAAAATAATTCCTGCAAACATGAAGAGTGATACCACCTTATGGATATCTTTATCTTAAGCTACCTATATAATTTTTATAAGCCCATGATGAGCTGTAAGTTTACACAAGAAACTATATCTTCCTCCTTTTATTTGCCCTCCAAGAACACATAAAAGAGTAATTTCATGTTTTAACCAGGTTATCTACTACTTTTAGATCCTGTATTCTTTTGGGCATATTACCATTTCCAAACTATGCAACATGATGCACAGACAACACTTTTTTTTTTTTTTTTAAACCAGATGAAAATAATGGTACTTCATACAGAGATAGGTGCTAGACACAGAGATACGTACAAGCTGCTCATCTCAGCATTAGCACAGAATGAGGACTCATATTACACGTTTAAGAAACTGAAAAGAAATACATGTAAAAAATGGTACAAGGTAACAGAACTAAATGTTTCTGGATTTATGAAGCACTTCATAGTGGCTCAAAAAAAACCCAGAATAGGTGCCAGCAAATAAAATCCTAACACCGAATTAAAAGCAATGAAGGTCTACTACAAGAGTATTCTTAGAGTGTATCCGTTAAAACTCCAAATCAAACAAAACAGGCTTGGTATGTTAAATTAATCTTCATCTTACTCAGATGTATAAAATGGGACACCCAGATCAGAATCAGGATCCAAAAATCTGCAAAATACATTGCAAAAATCCTTCCTACAGATTTATAATTTGGCAGTGCTATGGTTAACAGCTAGAATCGATGATCTTGAAAGTCTTTTCCAACCTAAATGATTCTGTAACTAGAATAGTAAGCACTGAAATTGCCTGTCAAGAGAGGCTTTGAAATCCCCATCCTTGTGGATTTTCTGAGTTTGACTTCAGACCCTTAGCCACCTGACTCCACTTTGAAGGTAGCCCTTGCTTTGAGCAAAAGGCTGGACTAGCAACCTGATCTGGTTGAGGATATCCCTGCTTACTGCAGGGGAGTTGGACTAGGTGACCTTTAGAGATCCCTTCCAACCCAAGGCATTCTATGATTCTATGATAGACAACCTGAAGAATACCCTTACAACTGTAATTATTCCCCAATTTACTTTACCATACACCGGAGAACCCCTTAATGAGACATTTATGAGAGCTCATACAACTCCAAAATACACATTCAGGATCTGAATATTAAATTTCCCAAACAAGAAAATTTATACTGGTATGCTACCCTGAAAAGATGATTTCTGATCATAAACTAGAATGTCTTTAAGTAAACTAATAGCTATGTACTATTTTGACAAAGTTAGCAAAAAAGGACTAAGTACCAAGAGCTTAAGGCTCTGTTTGAAGAGGTTTTGGCATAGCCCCTCTCCTTACACTCACTGGCTAACATCCTTATCCTTCCCATAAACTAGGCATTGCAGATGATTAAGCCTCCTAGTAAGAGTCTGACCTCACTAAATCCTGCTCACTGTGTGTGCAACCCTCCACAGGGCTCTACAACTTGAAGGCATTCTAGATTAAGAGGTCATGCCTCCAGGAAAATGAGTGAAAATGACAGCACAAAACACATTGTGATTCAGAAATTTGCTTTTTAAATTACAGCTAATGTTCAAACAAAAGCAGGCACATGCAAACAAAATGGTGTAAAGGCACGCTCATTTCCTTGTCTCAGATTCCTCACTAGTGAGAGCCTCTCAAGTCAAAACTATTCTGCATATCCAAACTTTTCTTAACATAGTTTTTTCTTTCAGTCAGGGAATTTCTCAGCTCCCTTGAAACCAGACTGCACAGATTCCTCCTTTCTCCAGGGTGTTCCCCAAATGGTTGGGGAAATACTGCTCCCATTAAAACTGAAAGTTCTCTTTGCATGATCAGATTCACAAATGTCTTCAAAATTGCCTAAAGACATGATTAACTGCTTCTGAGTTTAGACATGACAAATCGGTTTGTCCACCCAGTACCTACTCCTCTGCCAAGGAATCTCTCTTTAAAAATAAAGTCAAATATTAACATCATTATTAAGCCTATTCCAGATGAAAGTTTTGCACACCACCACCTGTGGGTTTTATTTCCTGAGGTGTCTTCAGCCCAAGATTTGTACATCTTCCACAAGCTGGTATCAAACAAAATCAATACACAGAAGACATCTGATTACCTGACACATCACAGCATCCTTGCAGCCACATATGGATAAGAATCCCAAGCACACTAGAGTCAAACGAAGTTAACAAAATTCTTTAACAATCTCAATCAATTCAAGTAATTATTTCTGCTGTCCTCCCCTGTTTTCCTGTCCACAGAATCCCTCCTTTGCTCTGATAATCATTGCAAGGTGCACTGTTTCAGAAAGCAGTCACAATATCAGAGGAAATAAGAGGAGATTAAGGTAACTATTTGCTCTGAGCAACTTTCAGAACCAGCCTTGCATGGTTTTATGTAACCAGCAGCAAGGATACAGAACACTGCACTCCTGCCTTACACTTCTGCTTAAACAGCAATAGAACACCAGCCTTACAAATGTGAGTTAGAGTTAAAAACAAAATCTGATTATATCTTACTATTTTTGATAGTCTTAGAATTACTCAACACACCTATACTGGCATTCTCTTCCTGAAAAACAAAATCATTGCATATACCGTGCCTTCCTGATTGTAAGCTTTTCTGTAAATACTTATTCACTACCTAATTGCCATTTTTTTTTTGGCTGAATCTCAAGGCAGCTGCTCTTTCTAAGTTGAAATGGACATTTTTTAGTCCCTTGGTTTACATTGGTAGTTAGAAGTCAGAAGAAAAAAAGAAAAAGCAAATTTATTTTATCTGTTACACTGAGTCAAAATGAATGATTACACAGAGTCTAAGTCACAAGAGTAGATTTTTTTTTTCCCCAAAAAATCTCAAACAATTCTACTGAAGTTTATTTTCAAAAATATTTTAAAATAAATTTTCAAAAAGGAAATTTAAAAGGTTAGTGTCAATCTCACTGCTTGAATTGGTCTTTGCACAACTTAGGAATGTAAGACATTCAGTGTTGCCTAGGAATTTAATTATCATCCAAATCAGAATAACCAATTTACAGAAACATCATAAAAACCTCTGTGCTGCCAACAGCATGCTAGATGAAGTTTGCTATGCATTTTTGGAAAAGTTATTTCCCATTTAGTTTATATTGTTCTACACTCCGATTCCTCCTCCCCTGCCCACAACTTAGCTTGCACAGAAATTCTTCTTTACAACAGTACAACTGTGAAATCCCAATTAAGAGTGAGTAAATCTCTATGTGGCATTTTAGCATGTTCAAGATATTGAAATCATTCCTTAAAATACTTTGCATCATCATCTGGTGTTTTATCTGGTTTCATCATTTGCACAAAATAGCTTTCAGTGATTTGTTACATGATATTCTGAAGTACTCTGCAGCTGTAGTCTGCAGGACTAAAAGCTCTCTCCTTTTTTCAATTACTTATTAGGATCTCAGGAATTCCTTAGAAACCTTAGTAGAAGATCCACTTATAAGGCCATTAGGTTCTGGCCAAATCAGCTTCTTCAAATCAAAGAGGGAAATGGTCATACAACAAAATATTAAACAGAAACAATAACATTTATTTTGTACACATTAAGGTTTAGGTAGCTGCAGTTCTTGGAATACTTTAAGGAGATAACTACCACATAAAGATATTATTGTCCAAGAGATTATGTGAAAATTTAAGTAAATTTCATTAAAAGTAATGTCTGTTACAGTTGCCACCGCAAACAGCACCACTTTCTTCATTAAGAAGTGCAGCCAATGACTTGTATTCGTTTTAACATTCAGTGCACATTTGATGTATAGGTTCAACAGCCTTTATTTAAAAAAAGATTAGCCTAAGAGAAGTTCAATGTGAAATAGCAACAACAATGGATTCAATAACAAACTTCATTAGAAAAGTACTTTTTACGTCCTTGTACATAACAAAGGGTGGTGTTTTTTCTCCACCCTTCTGCTCCACTTACTCCTATTGCTGCCTTCACAAACAGAAGCCTGAAATTCCTTTCAGGATTCATGGGGAGTGCAAATGCAAAGTGTTCTGTACTGCTATTACCAGGCATCCCTGCATGCTGCTGCATGCCACCTCCAAAATGCCATTCACATTTTTCCTTAAATACAAACTTAAAAGTGCTTGGCATGCTGGAAAAAAAAAAAAAAACAAAACAAAACCAAAAACAACAGAAAAACCACACAAACCCTGACATGTCCTAAAGTCAGCTTTTTTTTACATTTAACTTATCTTTTTTCCTTCCATCTTGTACTGTCAAGGTTTACAGTCAATGTGATTTGCAAGCCATTGACACTGTGGTCTGGATAGCAGACAAAGCTGGTCAGGTTATCAACTGCAGTTTAAAGCAGTTATACTGCCCGATCTATGCACCTCTTCCCTGTGCTTGAAGATCACAGCTCACAGTAGTAACCAAAGCAAATGGACCACAGCAAAGCTACCACAGTTCACAGCCCAAGACAGTAATTCATAATTTTAGAAATTTTCCAAAATACCACTAAATGAAAATCATTTCTTAATGACAATGCAGTCAGTGAGACCCTATGCCACATACTGTAATATTACACAAGCTAAAAGTCTATGTTGTTGGGTTTTTTTCCAAATGGGAAATAGTGCTCTCCATCATCTTGTTAAGTCAATTTAACACTGCTAGTTTCACAGTCTCACAAGAGTGATATGAACTAGTATGAATTTCTTCAAGGTAAATACTGCTATCTGCTTCTACATGAATAAATCATTCTGTAACCATAGATAAAACTAATTTTGAATACTTTCATTAATATTACAAACAAGATATGGAGATGAATATGAGAAGAAAAGTGAATAGTAGTGTATATACACGGTTAGAATATAGTTACAGAGAAGTCATCTAAAAACTGGCTATGCAAGTTTCAGATGCAGTGTCTTATAAATAAACTAGTAAGGATGGTGGAAAATTGCTATTTCAAGACAACATAGGGCACTAGAATTTTAGATGCAAATCCATATAATAATAATAAAAAGTTTATAAACCTTACCAAAGGAATGTGAGGTAAAATAAGAAGGACAGAGAGTTGTTTCAGGTATCTTTAACTTCTTCTAACAATCCCTCTTTATTACCATGCTATACTTGCACTGTCACATACTCAAACTAACCCAACTGTGTACATGACAACCTATAGGTGTGGTTATGTTTTCTCGTGGTACGAGTCCTTTGTGGATACCAAGCAAGTAATGAATTTTATTACTGTAGTGGTAAAACTCATGTATAAGTCTTCCAAAAGATGGATGACCCTTTTTTTCCCCTCAAAGGGGAGTTCCACTGGTATAACCACCACGACTGGCAAAATAATTGTGCCATCAAAAGCATTAACTGATTCAGCTGGAACCTAAGATCTGTCAGTAAAGCTGCTCACAGAGGTTACTGAAAATGCTTATGTTCCTGGCAAAAATGGCATTAGAAGATGATGCCAGCTTTTCAGATAGCTAATATAATTTCAAAGAAAGTTAAGTTAGGAAAATAATAGCAAGAAAAATATTCACCTGTTCCATATATATTAAAATTTGAACTCTATGTAAAAGTATATATTTGTATACTAGCATTAAAAAGTTATAAATCTTCAAAGATGTACATCTGGAGAAATATCTATCAAGCAGTATAAACAACTGCAATACTTGTTTTAAATGGACTGCACATTAAGTCTTGAAACACAACAATTAAAACCAGCAAAAACCACTATACATTGTTTCTTCTATGATAGAATTTATTATAACGACAAATTCTACCATGCACAGTGCTTTTGTGTGCTTGGAATAGTATTTCCAAGGAACACTAATGTACAGATTGAGGTTCCACCCACTGTATCTAAATGCTCACAGATTAAGGAAATACTTGCAGTAGTGTTACAAACAAATAAGAAACCGGCTCAGCAGTTACTTACAACAAAACATACAACATCCATCTAATTTACAAGTATAAAAAGACTTAGTTATAAGTGAAAATACCACATACAACTAAGCAGAATGCTAAAGAGCTACTTTATATGTATTATTAACAGCAATATTCAGCTATTCAGCATTAAAGAATAATAATACTAAACCCCCCCCTGGAGGCAATTATGCTGATAGGTCAGTAACTGGGATTTCAGAAGTTAACCTCTGACTAAAAGACATCAAGTCTTTTTAGGTCATGAGGTATCTCAGAAGACAAGCGTAAAAGTCCTAAAATAACAAGCACACACACAGGTTTCTCTTAATTTGCCCTGTTGGATTCCTATAATAAGTGCTTAACAACTCCATCCCCAGAGCAACTCTGCAGTCATGAACAAGACCATTTACCACATGATTTAGCAAACATATTTCCAAGATTTTCACTTACATGTGCTATGCAGAATTGCAATAGAAATTAATGGAAGGCAATTTACGGGCAGTATCGTTCTTGCCTTCACAGTTCTTTGCATATTACATCCAAGAGGAGAAAGAAATTAAATTTCTAGGAGGCATACAGAAGCTGTAATGTCAGTCTCCTCCTCTCTTGTTTACAGACAGTCAATCAAGTATTGTGCCCTGTCTCTTTTCCAGTCCAGGATTTGGGTTTGAAGGAAGATGATGAAAAAAAAAAGTTATTCAAACTGTAGTACCATTTACATAAACAAGTGGTGAAATTCATACTGTTTGTAACATTCATAATAAAGTATGAAGCCAGCTTTCACAAAATAAGCCACTTTGCTTACTTTTACCCCACATTAAACTCTCCAACTGGGAATTTGAGAGCCATGCAGACTTTTGAGTAACAGCTCAGCTAACTGTTATCCTGCCTTCTGCTGTACTAGTTAAGCACTCCAAACAGCATGAAGCACAAATGTAAGGTGGCATGCTAGTTGAAAATACAGATATCCAGAAGATCACAGAGACTATTCTTAAACCAGGGATTAAAACAGTTTGCCTGCTGTCTCACTCTACCTTTTCCACAAACTTGTATGAGAAGAACCAACATGCAAACTGAGAGGTGAGAGCAGGAACCCAAGGGAGGAGGATCTTAGGCTTTCCAGGCACAGCAATTCAGATCTACTTTGGTATTGACTTGACACATCCACTACTCACCTTGTTCCATGTCTGATGTTCTCACCAGGAAAGATGGCACCAACTTTGACAGCTGATGTAAGACTGAGGGAGAAGTGACACTAAATGAAGTAAATAATCTTGATTCCTAGTGCCTGAAAGGTTGGACTAGATGATCCTTGAAGTCCCTTCCAACCTCGTATTCTACAATTCTATGATTCATTTTGCAGTGACCTTATTAGTATTTGATTACTATGCTAATGGCCTCCCCTCCCATACTCTGCACACTTAACAATCCCTATTAATTAAGTCTATCCACAGAGCTCATGTGATCATATTGCTTCTTGAAGGGCTGTGTCCAACAGAGGACACACACTCTAGCTGAAGGCTTAGCAGTACTTACTGCTTCACAGATCTTGCTACATGAACCAGCTCAGACTAGGAGTGGCTTGTATTTTATATAGCCTCCTCCCTCAGCTGTAATGCAATGGGATGTACTCTAACTTTACATATTTTTTCCCTACTGAAACAGTAGTAATGGTCAGTCAGTAACTGCTCACCATCCTGTACTGATTTAGCTTATTTCTCCTGCTCATCAGCAGTGATTTAAATACATCCAATTATAAGTGTCCACACATAATGGTCCAGTGCTCTGAATAAATAGTGTTTTCTGAACTGCAAAAATCTTTTTGCAGACCGAACGTCAATTCAATCTTAGGATTATTTGATTCTAACCTTATACAAAAGCACTGATGGCAAAGTTCCAAAAAGTTAATAGTCTCTTCCACCGTCTCATCAAAAAAACCCCAACAATTCAGTACAAAATGTAACTGGATATAACCCTCTCTGTAGGTCATGGACTGCTGATAGTTTGTTAAGTGTTCTCCAATCAGAGTTGAATCCACCTGGAGTAGCGTTTGCTGCAGGGGATGTCAGTTATTTATTGTTATTTCACATAAGCAGTCATCAAAAGTCTATAAAAATCCACACTGATCAAAAAGATCCACTATGGGAGGAAGTTTGGTTGGACTGGTGTCCACCTGGTGTCCTCCCTCCTCCCCAAAACTTCAATCTTGACTCGTATTTTAGCCATCATCTTAACATGTGTTTTTAGAAATAGAATAAACTGACTTGTCTATGTGAATTTTTAGTCTTTTGGTGCCTCACCTTCCACCAGTTCTCAGACTGCTCATTACAACTCTGAAATATTTATGACCAGGAGAAGAAAAACAAAACAAAGAAAAAAACCAACCAACCCCAACCAAAACAAACCAAACACAAACCAAACAAACAAAACCAACACAAAACCAAAAACCAACCAACCCAACCCCCTCCACAAATAAAACAAAACACCATTTCTAAGGAGGTAGGAAATTACAGCTTAAGATCAATTAACTTCAGTTTCCAGAGAAATACAGAAATAAATAGTTCAGGATGGATAAATGACTGAGCTGCCAGCTGATTTTGCTCTCAGCAGCTCTTTGGAAACACAGCTACCTTGGTGAAGTGTTTGCCAAATACTGGAGTAAAGCAGACAGTACCTCATCTGAGGGGAGCAAGGCAATGAAGTAAAGCTTTGGTATCCACTCACCTGTAGTTACATACATCCATCACCTTTTCAATCCTAAACCAGAGATTCTCATCAGATAACATAAGCACCACGTGCATTCTGGAACTACATCTTCCTGTTTGATTTGAGTATCTTAACAGAATACTTCGTCTAGAAATATTCCTGCTAAGGTAAATTAACATCAACCTGCACGGAGAAACTGTTACACCTTTGGTCTGTTTCAATCTCCTTAAAATTCAACTAATCAGATTACAGACTTCAAAACAGATTAATTACAGACCAGAGAAGTGCAAGCTCACTTTGTTTTTTGCAGAGATCTTTTTCATCTGCTTCTGTGACATTGCTAGCTAATTTGCTACACAGATCATTCAGAGATGCCATTGCAAAAATTTATTATTCCAGATACAAATTCCACTCAACTGTCTGTTGCCCTTAATGATTGACAGATAAGAAAACTAACAATATTTTATTCACCCATCAGTTTCTTGCAAATGGCAAATACCCAAGAGAAACCTAAAGCACTGTTGCAATTTCAAGCACTGAACAGTTATGCATATTGGCTAGTATTTCTCACCAATTTCTGCCCCCCCCCCCAGCTATGACACCAAGAATGACGACATACGGAATAGTTCTAATTTTATAATGGAAAGATAGCAACAGCTTAATTAAGGCTGTTATCACCTTTCACTATGAATATTTGCTCTAGTTCTCCACTTCTCACCTCAGACATCTGACTTGATTTAGCAACTAAAACACATTAAAAGACAAGAGTTCAATACTTACAGGAAAGTTATCTACAAATACACATTTGCCAGGTTCCAATTTTCATTTCTTTTACCATGAATTACCTGCTTCAAGTAGATTTGCACTAAAATTTTGTTTTAATTAAAGCATACTGCTTTTGATAGTTTGAGTAATTGACAGTTGTTATATATAACAGGAGTTATTGAGACTACAACAAAAAGGCAGCTTGAAAATGATTGAGATTTTTCTGCTGATTCTTCTATAGCATTTTTGCGTCCACTTTGTGAAACACATGAATTTAGGCCTCTGAAGAATGGGTAGGCTGCACAAGATGACAAAAAGGAGAAATACTAAAAACTATGAAGAAACTATTATTACTTGGAAACTAAACGTGATGCCCCAAGGTGACACTGAAAGTAAAAAGTCAATGGAGGATATGGCCTGTTCTATCACAGGCCTGTTGTCAGCAGATTCTCTCTACAGCGAAAGGAAGATATGAAGGTGATGTATTGTTGCAAATAGGGAGCTGTAGCTGACAAATACTTTCCATGTTCCTTACAAAAACCAAGCCCCAATCCTTCAAGTTGATCTATGAAAGCGAACAATGCTTTAGGCTAGTATACAGATTCTTCTTGCAGTGAAAAATTAACATGCACAAGGTCACATTGTAGTCACGAGTTTCTTGCAATGTTTTTGCTGATGCTCTTTTAATAATTTTAAAGCTTCCAAAAGAATATGGGTATTCATCTGCAACTGTCATTAGCTTTATCAACTGCCATGCCTATTTTTACAATGTAGTTGTTAAAAATAGATAAAATAAGAATGGCAGAAGCCAAGGGGAGGAAAGGAAAAGAAGAGCTTTTAGAATGAAACCAAACCAAAGTACTTTTTAAGAGGCAGAAAGAACTACCAAGTGAAGATTGAATACTTGCTCATCACATCATTTACAGATCCCTAAAGGAAACAATTTGCCACTGTCCAACAACACTGAGCAGTCGATGATAACATCTATATTTAGGCTAACACTTTCAACTATAAAAGATGGTGGCTTTTTTTTTTTTCCTGAAATGTTCTAACAAATTCATTTTTTGGAGGGAGAAAGCCGTAACATGCCTTTGCCAAGTGAAATTATCACCATATTTGTCAAAGTTAGAAACTTCCCAAAACATTCCTCTTCTGTCATCTCTCACACCAGAAAAATTAGTGAGCTAAAGAGGATACTAGCTTAATGGGGTCTTGCCAACAGAAGGCAGGACCCGTACTGATTTCAAGCAGCAGTATACAGGAAAATCTTGAGAGACAACCACCCCTTGAAAGGCAAGAACAAAACAGCTGTCCATGCTATTCTTGGTAACTTTCACAGTATCTAGCTCATGATACCTATAAATCATGATACTTATAAATAGAGAGCCTCACAAAACAGCCTCCACATCAGACCCAGAAGATCCTACACCATGGATTAACTGCATCCTCTTGTTAGTGTCCAGTATATCCAGCCCTGCATTGAAGATATCCTTTATAGAGCTTCACTGTTACTCTTGACTGTAATTACAATGTGTGTACCTATTCATATCTAGAAACAAAGCAAAGACGTGGGGCTTCACACATGCAAAAATGCACACCAAGCCAAGTGCTGTGTGTAGGTTACAGCCACACACGGAGAAATTAGCACACTTTGCTATGTCCTGATCCCACTCTGTTTTGAGGGCTAGAGGGGAGATCTTAGAGACTGGTACCTGGAAGTTGCAGAATTACACAGAATTTTTACATCTCTGCCTGAAATCCTTTCATTTTTTTTTTTTTTTTCCCTGCTTTATTTTAAGGTTTAGATCTGTCAGAATATAGGTGAAAACTGCCAATATATTATTGGAGTATTTAAGAACTTTTATAAGAACACATAAATAAAACTATCTTGACAAGCCTGAACAACCTGCAAAAAAATTAAAAAAAAAAAAAAGTTTCTTCGATGCTTAAAAGTATCTCCAAAGTCTTTGGCTTTGCCATGTAAATGAAAACAAAGGAATTGGAACATGCATTCTATGGAACATTTCATTCAAGGCCAAAAGAAGGTATTTCTTAACTGTTGTACTCTGGCATCTTCTTTTCATTCTCAGTAAATACAGCAGGTCTCAGCAAGATATTTAACCAGGCTAAGAGACACCCTAATTGAACTTCTGAGAACAAAAGCAAACTGAAAACATGTTTCATTTTGTATTAAAAATATTTACTTCAATCATCGTCTTACACAATTCATAACCAATAAATAACTCAAATTTAAAAAATACAGAATATTTTCATTATGTATTTCAAATATATATATTTTTAAATATATTGTTTAATTTTCAATCTGTTTAGTGAATCACATCAGTTATTCATACATTCTTTATCATTCTGACTACCAAAGTTCTATTCAAGAACAAGGACAAAAAGCAAGCAGAATCATGAATATGGTTTGATTTCCTAACACTAACAACTATCATAAATTATTTACTGTATTTCAAAGCTTTGAACTGATTACAAACATGGTGGGAAAAATAAGATGTGTTTATGTCTATCAATTATTTATTACATGTGTTTTACAGTATAAGATATGCACAAAATAATAAAAATGTAGTATAGAAACATAGAAATGTCTGGGTTGGAAGGGACCTCTAGAGGTCATCCAGTCCAACCCCCCTGCTGAGAGCAGGGAC
>JAAGNO010021478.1:8712-25218 GCA_033439905.1 Ceryle rudis | reverse complement strand
TTTAGATTTGATATTAGGAAGAAATTCTTTACAGAAAGAGTGGTGAGGCACTGGAACAGCCTTCCCAGGGAGGTGATTAAGTCACCATCCCTGGAGGTATTGCAGAAACAGGCAGACCTGGTGCTTCAGGACATGCTCTAGTGGCAGGCATGTAGGGGGTTATTTTGTGTGTTTTGAGTTTCTGAAGTCATGTTTGATCAGGGTATTTAGGTGTTTGGGGTCTTTTTAGATTTTTTTGTTGTTGTTGTTATGGTTGGACTCGGTGATCTAGGAGGTCCTTTCCAACCATGACTATTCTGTGATTTGCCATCCATCATTAGCTTGTTATGGGAAAAGGGTGCCACCTGGTGCCCAATCCATCTTCCTTTAGTTAGTCACTTAACCTGCTCTTTGGGCTTTTCTATCCTTTGCTCTCCAGGCATTCACCTACTTCCCTACCATGAGTCCCCAAAACTTAAGAGACTCCTATAATCTCTTAATGCCATGCAAGTTTTCAGATCCTTGAAATGTTTTCCAAATTACTATACCCTGAAAGGAACAACAAAAACAAATGCAGTGTCACAAACCAAACTCATACACCTAAAAAAGTTACCAAGTAGGAAATTTCTAGCTTGCTTATCCAACGGGGAACCAGTATAAACCAACCTGAAGACTTCTTGTGCGGTAATTAATTAGACAGCGAGGGAGGATCATGTGTTGCCTCAAAGAGAAGACAGGATCACTAGATCTTTACTCTAGAAAACATGTTTAAAATAATGAAACATTTTTCCCTCTGTTATTTTGCCCTTGAGATCTACTACACTACACCCAGCAAAACACTGCTTTTACTTCCTACAGTGCTGCTCACTAGTATCCCAGCACAAATAAAAACAAAGGTTCTTGAAATGGATATTGAATAACTTCTTGTCTGTATAGGATACTTTATATATTTTTTTGTAGTTACAAGGGTAAAGATCATACCAAGCCCAAAGTGGAACTTCTGTCTCTTTTTAATCACATGAGAAAAATCACAGGTGATTTTTTTCCTGCAATGAATAATAAGCCATAGAAAGTGCCCTAACTGTCTGCTAGACCCTCTGAGACTGTTTCTGAGCTGGGGAGGAGAGACTTCATCTCATATTTGACCTTTTCTAATTCCAAACATCCAGCTTAAATTCAGGTTTATGAGCTGCAAATGATTTGTTATTCTAGATTTCCACATCTCTGCTTCCCTCGGTCAGCTCAACGGCTGTGGCCTAGAAAATGCACATAGGCTCCAATGATTGGCAACTTTGATCTTCTGAAACTGTTTAGTATTAAATACAATATTCATGTGTTTGGGTAAAACGTGGTTAAAGGAACAAAAATAAACCCCTTTTATTTATTTTGAAATTGAATTCATACTTCATTTGTCACACTGAATCGATTCACTGTTTTTTAAAGACTCCTTTCAATTTAAAGACAAAACATTTCCAAGTATTTATTTATACTTGGACTAGTCTTTGTTGTAAAGCAGCTGGATATTTTGGGCCATGTCTACATCCATCTTCTAACTGCAGCATCATGAGAGGTAACAGGAATATATTTGACCTTTGTTTTTATTATCACATTTGGGTTGCAAATGAACTTCAACCCAACAATGCCAAAAGAGCACCTTTTTGAACCAAGGTTTAAAGTAGCCTAGATGTCAAAAATAAAATACAAATATACTACCTTATTTTGGGGGGACAGACAGACCACTAAGAAAAAGTTCTCTTTTCCCTACTGCTATTCCAGAGATTAACACTAAGTTAACATTAATTTTATTAGCTCTTTCAGTAGTCTTTCACTTAGGCCTTAGTATAAAGTTATTAAATAAGTGGGCATGTGCAAATAAAACATTTGCATTTCTACACAATCATGTTCTATATTTTAAGCTTCTAATTCTGTATTATGCATATATTCACATACCTATAGCATTGAATTCAATCATTACATATAATACCTGCATATGCAAGTATTTATAAACATACAATTATACATATAATAATACGCACTAAATACAAGATACTTAGAAATATACCAGATAAAACAAATACAATTGCTCAAAAAAAAAAAAAATATATATATACATCCCTGAAACCCAATGAAGAACCGTACCCTACTCATTCTTCTAAAATAGAAAGTCTAGAATGGTGAATAGCAAGTTAACTCACATGATACGCCTGCTAAATTTAACAGAAATACCCACGTTTTTGGAGTGTTGGAGGGCAGATAATTGCAAAAGCAGAGAAGGAACTAAGAATCCCATTGCTTAAAATTGAAGGGTTTTTTTTCTAGTCTAAATTACATATTCCTTTTTAAATTTCAATATCCAAATACCTCTTTCCTAGCTGTGAAGTTATTTATCCCTCCCAATCAGACCACAAAGCTTCCAAAAGACAAATATCCATCAAGTATAAGGCTGTTTTCTCTTCCTTTATTCAATACCTTAGAAAGCACCATTCTCTATGATCTGATTAGTCGCAATTTCCTGACCTATGGGCTGATGAAAGGATCAGCAGAGAACATGAGCCCATTTATGGAGCAAACATATCATAACCTTAATATTAAGAATATAGATGAATATAAAATTAGGACAACATTACTAGCAAGTAATATTTTAAACCACTGCTAGTTATGATATTTTCAAAAAATAAGCTGGGCTGCACTGGAAGTGAGAACAGAAGTTCTGCTCGCCATTACTCCACTGCAGCTAATAATACACCAGACTCTCTGCATTTAGTTCTTGCTGTAATGCTGTTCCCATAAAGAAATCCATAGGCAGAACTGACAGAAGACTCCTTGACAGGGCATCATCTTCAGTAATGCCAGCCAGTCACGAGCGAAAGACAGAGACACAAAATATTGTTCAAAAAATACCCGTAAACTATATAATACCTTTTATTAGGCAGTAATATTTGTGTATAAATTATGAGATTTATTAGATAACCTGTCATTTAAATTGAAGGGTTACTATTTCCATACACACAGTTCCCAGTTATATTATATGAAAATCAGAACATTAAAATTAGTTTTGAAATAAAAATAAATAAAAAAAAAAAAACCCTAAGACTAAACCAGCAAATACTAAGTTCACCAAGAAAAGCCAAATCAGTGGGTTCTCTCCCTATTCATCTAATAAAACAAGTCCGATATAAAACATTTTCATGTATCTCCTTACTGCGACATGTAATAAGCATCAATGAAAACACTGCTTCAGTCACTTAAAAGATTTACACAGTTTGTATTACGGTTGACTAATAAGATTCTATTATAGTTACTGATTGAATACATCTAAGAGGGTTGTGGTTTTTTTTAACTTGGAATAAGATCAAAATGCTTGCACATTTCGGATTGCTACTAGACACAATAATTATATGCTAAACTAATTACAAGTAAAGCAAAACCTGACTTACAACTAATTAAATTTTATTGCATGAAAATAAAGCATAGTCCTTATTTAACACAGGGCACAGCTATAAATGTTTACGAACTCACCAGTCTATGTATTTATTTCAAGTGAAATGTCTAGGTCACACTGACAAATCTGGAACATGGCATGATTTGGACACCAACTAGTTAGCTTTATAAAGCTACTCATATACAAGATAATAAAAACCAAATCAACATTCCTAAAATTGTTGCTTGTACTGCTAGGAAGTCAACCTAAATGAGATATTCTCCATTACATTTCAGAAGTAGATAAGCAACTTTGGAGCTTAAGTTCAGTTATCAAGGCTTAGAGCTAGATCTTTTTAAAAATCTTATTCAGACCTAGAAAAATGCTGACATGCAGCTTCCACTGAATATGAAGTTAGATATTTTAGTTTAAAATCCCACTACTTGACAAGATCCTTTATGGCATCATAGTATTTTAAATTTCAGCAGAACACTAGCATGCTTGTACAAGCCTAAGTAAATAAATCAATGCTTCTAGCAGAAGAGAACAAAGCAAGAGGATTTAGACATCCAGAATGTAAGGGTGAAGGTGGTATCAAACAGCAGAGAAAAGAGGTTGAAAAAAAAACAGCTGAAGTCACTAGACACCAAAGTTAAGCGGGAACAGCCTATAGCTTTCTCTTGGTTTTACAAACCCGTTACAGAATACTGAAGACCGTTGTTCTCATTTTACTATTACCAAGCTATTTCTGCTTAATTTTCTCCTGTACTCCACCCCTTAGGAACCAGGGGCACTGCTACCATACAATTTTCTTGTGTGCTTGTTGATTTAGTCACAAAATCCTAGATGTTTTAAGAAATGCTACATAATTAAGAGATTTTCTTAACATACCAAAATACGTGAGAATTTCAGATTTCATTCAAGAACAAAAATATAGTAAATATCCTTCACAAAGATAATCTTAAACCTCAAAACATAAAGGGAAACTAAACTTTCATCTGCTCCACTTCCATTCTGTCCCATCCATTCTTATCAACTGTACAATGTGTAACATATCTGACACTATCCACCCCTTCAAATCATGTACCTCTAAAATCAGCTTCTGGCCAGAAGTCCCTTGTACATATATAAATGATTTAGGCCATGATAATTATGAAGAGTATCTTATCTCATGTAAAACTTCTCACGAAGTGGCACAAGTGGAAAATGAAAGCATGGAATAGCAAGGGCTAGCATCGCTAGCATTTAAGCAATTTTATGAGCAGCACAGTTAATTAAGCCTGGTTTGCTACAGGTATCTCTGTTTTTTTCTTCCCTCTCCCTATAGATCATGCTCTAGGGAAGGTGTCTCACCTCTACCAAGCCACCTGGGCTCATAAACAGTATGGGAAGTTAGTGCCTTTGGAATCTTTTTCTGACTCTCATATTTGAAATTGGCTAACAGGTTCAAAATTGTTACAGTGGGACTGATGAACACATGGTAGGATCATGTAAACTGTTTCTTTAAAAAAAAACAAAGCCAAAAAGCATAGAAACAAATAATAACCTCATGGAATAATAAACAGATGAATAAAGGAAAAAAAGAGATACTTGAGAAGAAGAATATCATACAAAATGAAAAAAAATAAGGAGATACAGGAAAAAATAACAGGAAAAAAATAGAAGAAAACAAACCATGAAACTGCTTCAGTTACACCTATGCATTCTATATGCTTTGTATGTTTTCTCACATTTCACTGAAAAACATGCTGGGTTTTTTCTGAGCAGAAGAAAGGTATCTAACTTGTAATAAGGAGGGAAGTTAATAAAGCAGATATTCTGAAACAATTTTATGCATCAATGCACTTGTCTTTAAATATAACCACGATCCCCCTCCCTATTGAAGATTTTCATCAACTTGGTTCAACTTATCTGCAGCATCCAGAAACCACAAGGGGCTTGCTACCTTAACTTTAATTTCCTAAAAAATGTTTACTTTCTTCCAGATGGCAAGATTAAATTACATAAGCACTGTCAGCAAGTTGAATCCTCAAATGTATTCATTTCCACCACGGAAGCTTCAAAACCATCTATAATTTTGTTACTGATGTTTGGAAACAGCTGTAGCTGACATGGCTATGTGTTGTATATGTCAGCGTTAAAGGATTAAATATTCTTAACCCCCAATGGAGCAAACCTGCTCTATTAGCAAGACACAGTGTAAGGTACGTCGGAGACTATTACTACAATAGAGATGTCTTATTAGTTCATTGATAAGCAGAAGGTCGAAGATGCTGTATTTGGCCTTCCTCTGGAGAAATGATGGAGGAGGGTTGGCATTTAAAACATACTGGTATTTCTAAGTATCACATGGTATGAGGGACATGTTGAAGTTACTTCATGGCTATAGGAAAAAAAATCTTGATTTTTTTTTTTAGATAATTTTAATCTTAAAATAATGACATAACACAGTTACACAAAACAAACTTCAAGGAAAAAAAATAGAAAGGTCATTTATGTTCCATTTTCTGTGTGTGCTTATATAAAAACATAAATTATACAAACAATGTATCATATGAGTACATCAAGTGCTTATTTATGAACCCTTCTTTGGGAAGGGTCCTTGGTATGACTGAATGCCCCAGGCACATTACTGAAACCAAGTACCATGCTAATTGGAGTTGTAGCTGCAGTATCTTCACCTAAGTCAGAAAGGTCAAAGGGCAGGAATTGGTTACAAAGCTGTCTACTTCAGTCTTCTGTACAGAAGACTGATGAATGGAGCAACAACTTCTGATCATTAGGGAAAAAACAAGCAGTCCAATACAGCCAGGAAGTAGGGTGGCCATTCCACTTTGCTGCAATGGTCACCTACTCCCTTATTTGTGATCTCAGTGGCGCTGAAGGAGCAAGAACAGCTCCAGCTTTGACCATGAATGGAATGAAAGACAGCACGTTTATAAAACTATCCCACACAGATTAAAGAAATTAGTGAAGTTGTGGCTTTTTATACACATACTCCACACATAAACAACAAGCACATATCTAAGTCTCAAAGTCCTGTTCTATACACGTTCCTGACCCTACTCTTTCATGGCATTTTCACATTAAAGTGAGTATACAGTATTTTAAAGTAAGGTTGCTGTTTCCTCATCTATATTTGTTTAAAAGAAATCTCCTTTATAAAAGTGCCCAACCCTAAATTGTCCACATCAGCAGGAGCCTTCTCTCCAACTTGAATGGGAGTAGAGGTAGGTCCCATCACTGAGGAAAAATGGGAAACAGAAGAAAAAACGGTGTATGAGCAACATGATTCCTGGTACTTATTTGGAATTCTGTGAACTCTTGCAAAAATTAGATGATGAATTAGGGCTGCCCTAGAGAGTTCAGCATTTCAGCAGATCACACGAAGAGCTCATTGGTCTTAGTAATACCAGAGATATTTTCTTCTTGCAGATGGCATAGCATTTTTTCCTCTTAAATATTTCCTGAGGTACATTTTCAATTCAACATGTTTTTTCATTAGACTTTCATGTCTTCCCTTTTTCCCTTACTTTTCAATTCAGTTTTTGCTATTGCAAGAAAAGCTCTCCTGTTTGTCTGCTTCTGTGCTCCACTGAACATTTCCAACCCCTTTCAGAGGGTTGCATAATACGGAGGAGCAAGGCTCACCTCTCCCCCCTTTTGAGCTCCACAAGTGTTGCCAACCCACTTAATTCCAAATCTAAATGAGATTTAAGATTTCATTTCCTCACTTTAACACATGAAAATCCAGGCTGTTCCTTCTGTCCCATCAATTTAGGGTACGCTCTGGCAGTAGAGATACTGAAAGCACTAATCTGGGGCACTGAAATGAACATCCTCAGGAACAGATCGTTCCATCAATTTCACCACCACTTTCCCACAGATGCAAGCTGTTCAGTGCCCTACCATTGGGAGAAAATTGTCCTGTGGCAAAATGCTATATAAAGTATAATCACAGTGATGAAAAAAAAAAATTAAACTGCCTTAACTTATTTGAAATTTGAATTTTTTTTGCATGTCTGACATATCATACCCCAACTGTAATGCACAGTGACAACTGGAAGGAAGAAACTGAACAGCAAAGTAGTGGAACAGGTATCTATAAAATGATTAATTTTCTTTGTAAAAGTTTATATGCACTTATGATTGCTTGCATGATATACAAATAAGTAGAAATATTTTCTTAGTGACATAATACTCTAAAAAGAATAAGCTAGTGATTTACAAAGACTAGTTTTCTTTTCAAATCCAATATAACCCTGTAAGATATATTTCTGCAATCTAAGGTAAAAAATGATGTTCACGCAAAGTATTTTGAAACACAAAAACGTAGACTCTGCAGAAGGCACGGGCAATCTGATTTACAAAGAAAACAACATATAAAATGACCCTTGTATCAAAGTTAGAGCAGCTGCATACTTGCAAGGTCACTCTACCACCGTACTTCAGACTAGGTCAGCTTTTGAAGACATATTACTTCAAGCACGCCTGTTACCCTGACACAGACCTCACAGGCAAATGTCTACCTTTGTACCAGACAGCTTAACTTAAGTGTCCTTACTGCTTAAGAAGGACACAGTATCTATGCTACACTGACAGTCCAATACTTAGATATGTGCGCAGGATCAATTTCAGTTGGCAGATACTCTCATATTCAGAATTCTGAGTTACTGAAACAATCAACTAGGAAAACAACTTAATTCCTCACCTCAGGTGGAAATCCTTCCAATATCACCAAAATCACGGAGAATGAGCTGCATCATTACGATTCACATGGATGTCCAAAAATACAATCGTCTATGTCTCAAATATGGCAAAGTCAAAACACCCATCTAATATAACTGCTTGCCATCAGTACCTGAACTGCACTTCTCCTGTGGCCCACCGCATTAGTTAACCTCACACCAATTGAGCAAGTTTTTACCTTCATCCTGAACACACCCACTCCTTATGCAACAGCAGTAAGGAACTCCAGCTCCAGAAGTCCATTGAACAGAGTACAAAACCCCTCCAGGCATGTCAAATTCTAAACTGAGAAATAACAACTATAATAGCTAAACAGGATCACTAGGTACCATGTTTTCCAGAAACAAGTGTTATATTAAACATTTTGGCAATGCTAAACACTAAAAACTCTACAGTCAGACAGATCTTCTGTACATCACTTCAAAATAAGAGCAGCATATGGAAATATGAAAGCAGTAAAAAAAAAAAAAAAAAAAAAAAAGGACACACACACAAAACTTTGAGACAAGAATAAGGATTTAAATCGAAATTACATTTGAGCCCGAGCAGCCTACAAAAGCTAAGCTTAAAGAGCCACAAAATAATCTGCCATCCTTATGGACTAATCAAAACCAACCATCTCAGATGTACCTCAAGTCATTAATGATCAGCTGACAGTAGAAGAAAGAGAACAGTTCTTATAACTGAAATAAAATTTTCTGACTTTTCTGGAGGACAATGCATTTATTTCAGTGTCTTCTGAACAGTGACCTAAAGCAATACACAGAGCTGCAGTTCATGATTCAGAGTTTACAGGGGCAAATTACTCTCTTCCTAAAGACAGGTTAAAAATCTTACGCTATTCTTACTTTTCCAAGTTGCTCCAAGGACATTGTGTAACTGAAATCAGAGGAAAGGTGATGGATGAAACATTCTCTGTTAAAGTAAACTGTCCTTAATCTCACAAAGCACAGGAGACTTTGGAGACTAAATGTTTCAAGCAATAAATGAGTATGCCTTTTTCAACTCAGTTGTTATATAAGAACTTTCTAAACATACAACAAATGCATCACCTTATCAGGAACTCTCAAAAGACATTTTTTCCCTGTGGAACAACAATCCTTTCCAGTAAACTGCATCCTTTCTCCCTATCCTTTTCACACAGAGAGGTGGAAGAGGGGGCAAGGGATGCACATTACAGACCTGAAGAGGCTGAGTACTGTACACAATCTTCCCCTGGCTCCATGGAAGTACCACTCAGCCAGGAACTCAACCACCTCCATCCATCCTCTTTCACCCCAGCACAGCTCAGCCACTGTTTGAAACCACGTTAACATTAACTACTCTGAGTAAGCCAGTAAGAGAAGGTAAAAACCTATTAGGGCTCAACAATACACCCGCAGACTAGAACACCACCTCCTCAAGCCTGGGTTCACATGACAAAAAAGAGGAATATGACAGAATTATCATTGCTTTATTAGACAACACAGCTTTATTCTTCTTTTGTATAGGTGATTCAGACCTGTTCATGGAATACACTGCTCTATGTCATCTTTTCTCTTGATGCTCCGTTACAGAGAAGCACACTCAGGTTTCAACTATTGTCAGTGTCTTTACCTTTCTAATGGTTCATTTCTTTGAAAACTACCTCATCTGCGAGACAACATTAAAATTTTCTTAAGTTGCAACTATAAATATAGAAGTAAGGTTGTGATCCAGAAAGGGAACCTAAGCAATTCTTTAAAAATTATTTAGAAGTTAATTATTTCTTACTACCAGCAGATTCTAAGTCAAATAGAAATAGATTCACATAGTTGTTAATGAACATTTTTGTACTTTTGAGGGACTGGAGGGACATAAAAGTTTAATTTTGTACTAATTTTAACTGTAATCTACACAAATCTGTGAAGTCAACTACCTGATAACAGTTAGGTAACACCAAAACAATGGATGTTTATTCCCAGGCTGAAGGATGTCTCAGGCAGCGACTAGATACAAAACATTTTGCTTCAATGACTTTCTTGTAGTTGGTTCAAAGCTTTATGGAGCAGATTCAACTAAAGAAAGAAAGCAACAAATCTACATTCGGAAGGCTCACTGTGCACTTTCATGTGAACATTTTTTGAGGCTACTTAATTTAAAGCTATGTCTGTGTTACCATGTGCACTTAAAAACATTCAGTTTCACTGACTGCAGCAGCAAGAAACTCACAGTATTAAAGCATGTAAGCTTCTGAGACTGTCACCTAAAAATGTTAACAACATGGTTAGTCAGCACCTTGTTTCATCAAATATTGCCAGCAAAGCTTTGCAAGGAAATTTAATCATACTGGAATTAGGAAGCAATAGTGCTGAATGATTTTCAAACGAAAGGAACTGAATGAAAATGTCTTCTACTTTGAAGCACGGCAGTGTTTGAGGACAAGCAACTCAAAACCACAGCTTGACACATTATCTTAATTCTTTACAGAAGCATGTGTGACTGCTTCCAAAAAACTGTAAGACGAATTAATGCATCAAGTAAAAATTATGGGCAAGTCAAAATCAAGCATTTAAAGGATATGAACCAGCTTCCATACAGCCTAATTAGGAGCAAGTTATACGAGAGCTCTAAAGTTCTTGTGGTCCTATGAGCAAATCATCTTTCAGTGTTCAGGTCTGTAAAATAAGGGTAAACTTCATAGGTTTTATCACACCTAATAAACACCGCTTGTAACTTTTATTCATGAACTACTGATGAGGGTTTGTAGTGACAGTTGTTTCAACCTGTAATGACAGCAGTTATTCTGCTCTTACTGGGGGAGAGACAAATAGACATGCATTTAAAGAGTGAACCCAGGATACCCATGCACACAAGAATAATCTGCTGAATTACATCAGAAACACTGTGCCACTGCCAACATGAGAAATAAGGATTTTAAATTTATATATATATATATTTAATTTTGGAACTGTTTGCCACATTATTTTCATTTTATGTTTCATCCCTTTGTATGTACAAAACCAGCCCCATGTGATCCAGGACCACAGTGTGACCCAAAGCTCCAAATGGCAAGTGATCCTCCAGAGAGAAAGACAAAAGTCAGATCCAAAAAGGGATGTGCACACTTAAACACAGATTTGGGATTTGGTCTTAGAGGTGGGTAACATCCCTTCAAGCAGATAGCACCCATGTTCTGCCCATCCTAGATTTTTAATATATATGCATTCATGTTGCACTTACATGTTCAATTTAATCCCATATAATCCCTTTAAAAAGTGCACTGCCAGCCTTCTTAGCAATTTCTTCTTCCCAGCTTCAGCTACCGATTCCTTCCTCTTGCATGCCAGCACTAGCAACTGTCCTACGGCACCAAGAGACAGCTCACAATTTGAACTAGTGAAGACTAGATAAAAAACCCAACCAAACCAAAAACCACACTAACTTCAGGGGAAAAAAACTGCTTAAAAAAACAAACAAACAAAATCTTTCAGACAGATACATTCTGGCTCAGCCCAAGCTCATACCACTACTCATGTCAGCACCAGAACAGGAATGAAGGAAAAGGACACTTCAGGCAGATTAAAGGAACCTAGGAACCTGCAAATTTCCCCCTTCTCAGACATATGCCCTAAGCATCAGGTTGCAATGACTCCTTTGCCCTCTTCTGAGCCAATGTATCTTCAAGTTCTTAATGGGAAGCAGAACAACTTCAACAGGGGAAAAAAAAAAAAAAAGTATCCACATCATAACCTGCAGCCACGTGATGATGGCACCTTCTCCAAGGGGAGGGGAAAAAATCCAACCAAACAAAAACCCAAAAAACCAATCCACCACCACAGGGAAAAAAAAAAAAAACAAAAACAAAAAAAAAAACACAAAAATGGAACTGAACTCTGCCACCTCAAAACAGCAAGGCTGCACAAGGCATAACCGTAACTTCATTACAGGATGTAGAACTGCCTCCTGTCACAGCAGCTGGTACTAAACGGTAGGGTTAAAGTGTGAAAACCCCTGTGATACCCTTATATATCCATGTCTGGAAGAAAAGCTAGGTGGGCAGAAGGAAAAGTTACCTAAATAGCTACATCTGCTCTCTTTGCAACCCCGAAGCCCAGCTCTAAACAATCAGCAAAGACTTTGGGGGAAGCTCCCTTATGAAATACAGTTCTCTTTCATGTTTGTTTCTCAGACAAAACAATTCCAGGTTACTCCTTCCTTGAAAACTTCTGACAGGCACAAACCACTAACAAAAGCATTGGCAGTATTGACATTATAATGACAACATCTGCTTTTTTAAACAACTTCAATACAGAAATGCATGGTCTAGAGAAATCAGCCCTCATGTCCTCTGTAAACAAGTGCTGCTTGCTGCAGCATCCCTTCTGCTGCTGGCTGAACTCCTGGAGAATTACTGCAATTTTAATACCGGGGAAAGGGAATTTCAGTATCCTTGTTTTCACTTCTATAAAATAGTATATGTGAAAAAAACAAAACCATGTGGCCCTACTGTATGCATGCACAACTTCAGTTACTGGAGGGGAAAGAAAAAAAAAAAGAAAAAAAAAAAAAGAAAAAAGGCAGTCTTGTATTTCAATTTCCTCCCTTCTGTATATCTTTTTTCTTGGTTAGCCTAGTCCCAAAAGTTTTCTGCTATGATGCTGAATATGAAACAAAGCAATCCAAAACCAGGGTAAAGATCAGTTGCAAACCCATTTCTAGGATCTCCTTTTCTCCTGTAGGTTTTTCTACTTTAATAAGCCAGGGAAACGTAGGTGTTGCACTACTCCCTTTTTTAAAGCAGTAAACTGAAAAGACAGTCCTAGCCTCCTTACATTCCCGCCCTGCACCTACCACTACACTGTGGCTGCCTGCTGAACTGAGTCAGTAAGCTGACTACCAACCTGGCAAAAAATGCATAACTATTTAAAAAAATAATAATAAATACTCTGAATGGTTATTTTTTAACTGTACTGTTGCTCTAAATTCAGTATATGGCCAACCAAGCATCTGAGTTTATACAAGGGAGAGGGCAATGGAGTGAAGAACTGGCTCTGATGGGTGCAGGATGGCAATTTTCTATTTTTAAAGGAAACACTGGCAGCTTATGAAAGCTTAAAATGTTAATCAAGCCAAAGCCTTACTGTTTTTTAAGACAGTTATGAACCACTACAGCAGAGATGAAAGAACAAGCAGCTCATGTGTTCATCACAAAAATCATATAACCCATATTAGGGAAGTAAAAATTGCTATCTAACAGTCATTTACAGCCATCAGGGAGAAAGAGAACAGGGCTGAGTGAAACAGCCATGAGAATGGCACAGTAACAGAGGAAAAAGAAATGCTAAGACCAAGCTTTCAGAATCCCCAATACTTTTGTTTTATAAGATACAAAATTAACTTAAATATGTTGGTAATGTTAAGAGGAAAAAAAGTCTGCGGCCATTGTCTACTTACATTTTTGAAAATATCAATGAGCTGAAAGAGTTTTAATAGTTAAATGCACAATTTTTGTACATTTTCTAATAAAAAATTATTTGAATTGTATTTAGTAAAAATATTCAAATTAGCAGTAGATACAGTGACAATAAGTTAATCTGTTTATAAAGAAATAATGTTTTGTTTGTTTTTTTTTTCTCCTCAAACGGTATTAATCCAAGCCAGAGCTCAAAAAAAATAAACATAAAAGCTTCTACATTTTGCAACAACACTTGCTTCTAATGTGAATTTCAAATATGTTAATGTAGAAGTCAAAATCTTATTTAGACCTGGGGACAATATTCAATCTACAAATTGATGATGAAACAACAGTTTGGAAGTATCTATAACATGATTTCAGTTATAACATTAAAAACAAAACAAAACTGAAAATAATTATTTTAGTTCCAGTTAAAGAAACCCTGGACATCCACACTATATTTACAACGCTCTCATTGCTATTGAAGCAGGTTTGGTTGAGGCAGTATGTATGAAATCCAGTCTGTTTAGCTTAGATCACTAAGCTCAGCCCATGCTTTAGGCATCTCACAAAGCAGCACTATGGCAGTAAGTGTCCAACTTTCAAAGCAGTGGAGAGAAGGTCATGACATGCCTTAAAGACCTTCACAAAGATAGCCCATTTGGGTGCCTAACCTCGGGCAGACAAGATCCCTTGTAGGCTGTTTCATTTATTTTCCTCCATTGAGTGGGTACGAAACTGAAGTGCTGCAGAAAAAGTGCTTCATAAAGCACCCGCCTATAGGTTTCAGTTAAACTGCTTGCGCTCAGTGGACTACAGCCCGCACCATTTTCAATTCAGGTACCTAATTGCTGTTCAATTCCACATTAAGTAAATGCTTTAAAGTCTAATCTATTGATGTAAAAGCATTTACAGTCTATGTGATACCTGATGATGTAGCTTTGGTTTAGGCATTACGTGCTACATGTAAGCAGAGTCTCTACACATTCAAAATGTTGGGAGTCAGTGAACAATTTTTTTGTTATTATTTCAAAATAGCATTCTAGCTGTTGCCCTTGCCCACTCTAATAAACCACGTGAAAAGAACAAATTTTAGAAAAAACTGCAGACTTTAGATTCTCATATTTAGACAGATAATACTATCTTTAATCCAGTCTCATAATAAAAACCTCAGCAAAAAGCTATTAATCTAGGTTCCATACATGATGTCATCCAGAAACAGTAATGCTAACTATTGTACACTTAATAAAAACCATTAAACTTAAATTCTGTCAGGTTAGCATTGTGCAATAATTAGCAGGTGTGTGTACTAAAATGAAGCTTTTTTTTTTCTTTCTTAACATTTGAATTAATTTCGTCAAGTTTCTAGTGCAGGGCAACTTACTGCACCTAACAATGATTCTAGACTTTGAAATAAGTGCTGAAAAAAAGACTTTTAAAAACGGGGGGTGTGTGTGTGTGTGTGAGAGAGAGATTAACATAAATTAAAAAAAAACCAAAACATCCCACAAACAAACCACCCTACCTTCCAACAGTAAAACAGCTCTTTTCAAGAAATACCTTGAAGTTTTGAATACAGAGAGTCCTCTTTGTGCTTGTCCACTCCCACAAATCCTCTTGATGAGTTAATAGGAACTCTCTCATACAAGCAGGGTGGACCCCAATTTACCTGTACAACAGGTTATAAAATACTACCATCAGTTCATTAAAACCTATTAGAATAGGAACACTATGATTTTAATTCTGAGACCACTAAACTAAACTGTTCTTGGCAGTGTCATCAATGGAAACAGCATCAGCAACACCGAACACAGATGTGATGCCCAACCAGTAAATTCAACATCTCCAAGGAGGACTGCAAGGAGTGCAGCCAGCAGGTGTCTTATTGTAGAATTATTTAGGTTGGAAAGGACATCTAGAGGTAGTCTTCACCAAAATCCTGCTTAAAGCAGGTCTCATTAAATCAGGTCTGTGCTAGTAAAAAGTCTTAACCTCTAAATCAGGAAGCTGGAAGCAAAGTGCTTATTAGGAACACTCCCGCTATGTCCCCAGCCCTAACTGCAGAACCATGCCCAAGAATTGTTTAGGGGAACACAAATGGGTACAGATCAAAATGCAGTTAAGGACACTCTTTGAGAGTTAAGCCATATAGATGACTGTGTCCCAGCATGTGGTTACAGCATGGTGTTTAATGCGGTGGTATAGGCATAACCTCATTGTGCCCTTTTGGACCAGTGTGCTGTTTTGTGTGGTCCGGCAAATAAACAGTCACTGGATTTGCTTATTGGAAATGCTGGGGGTGTGGCTGGAGGGATGAAAATAACCTTAAATACCTTTAACAATAAGGTTTGACTAAGGAGCAAAGTGCAGTCAGACTGCTCAGTGCTTTACAGTCTCTTCATAAAAGAATGAATGGTTCATCAAGTCATTTCTAGTAAAGTATTTACTAAAAAAATGCAATGCAAAGGTAGACTTATATCAGAGGTTATGGATGGCAAGTGTAATCCTGTACCAAGAAAAAAAAAAAAAAAGAAATAAAAAGCAGAATAAAAAAATGCTGATTATTCTCAAATTCTCCTCATCTTAGACTATCCTCTGAAAGCAATGACCCTTAGCCTATATTTCACTGATCACAGGCACAATGCCTATTCACTGCACAATCTCATTGAAGTCCATGGAACTACCAATTGAACAGATTATTTAGAGATTTGCAGAATTAGATTTAACAACAAACCCATCAGAACCACCCAAATTCCTAATTCCATCCTAAATTCACGCTTAAAAACTCACAAGCTGAGTTCAGGAAAATCTGTATGCTCTGCACCTCACATGACAGAAACAATATTTGCTATTTACAAACAAAAACCGAGGTACTCTGAGATTAAAAAATAAATAAAATAAATAAAATAGTCTTGTATTTTCTACTTTCTTTGAAAAATAA